>OX579660.1:6848991-7071287 GCA_951230895.1 Carpatolechia fugitivella
GATCAACAAGTTGAAACGTTGACTTCATTATCGACTGTCACCATAGCTCTCTCCTCGCACCTCACCCGGCTCTCAAATAACTTTACCAAGTTATTTGTGCATTTTTTACGCGCATCGTGATGGTTTGATTATCAGTCTGCTTCTATATAATATGCCCTATTTTCATAGAGCATTCATAGAATAGAAACTTCGATACAAAAAAAATATATTGTCAAAACGAAGATCAATGTCATGTCATGCCCTACATGCAAAGACCACCCAAGATTTAGTGATAGTCGCAAAACATGGGCACCTCAAGGTTTCCAATATAATAAATCTCACTGCATTCGACCATCTACCTACAATTTATATCATGTCCGCTCTAACAGTATGATTTTCTGTCCGCGTGTAATATGCAGTACAACGACGCTTAAGTTATGAAAACAGAAACAGAGTACAAAGCCGGCCATGCAGTGCAGCCCGCCCTTCTTTGTCGCCGGACCTCCGAACTGTCTGCAATTTTATCCATGCACTACCCCTTCTCCCTTACAAAATTACACTACGCCTTCTCCTACCTTACAAAATTACACTACCCCTTCTCCTCCCTTACCAAGTTTTCCACAAAGTTAGTACATAATTATATAATTGAATGTCATTAAACAAAGTAACCGACCGACCCCACAAACCCTGGTCTCAGAGTAATTGAACATCAAAGGCCTCTGACACGACTACTTCTTTAGATACATAGCCGTGATGTCTTACGAAGCACGCAATTATCCTACTTTGCACAATCATGCGGTTTTGGTAATGTCCCCACCGGGACTCGAACCCCGAAACTTCAGAACGAGGCGAGGGCCAATCGCTTTACGTTCGGCCACTGAGGTTGATACACTTTCAGCTAGTGTAATGATTCCTACCTAACAGAGAATGTTGTCCAACATGATTAAAAGCCTTCTTTTTTATATAGGTACGGCAGTCATGTGTATTTTAGCAAACTATATAATTGTATAATGTTTCCTACTAGATGTAACTTACTTGTTGGTGTTGGTTAATTGTTAAGTCTCAATGTGTTATTTTGTACTATGTCTCTAGTTGTGGGAACCTTTAATTGGTTTTTAAGCAGCTATGTTACAATTTACCTATTGCACTTTTAATAACTTTTGTTTCTCCTATAAAGGTAGTAAAGAGACAAGTTACATTAATCTTGCTTGTTCGTTTTGCCACCAGTGTACCAGACCTGCAATTTCCAGTCCTACAATGGTCCCGTGTCGAACATCGTAGGGGAAGGTGATGTTGCATACGTAGTGCTGCCAGATGGCACTGTCCAGTTGTTCTTCTTCCCCGCCACGGGGCCCAGATGCGGGCGATGCCTGCAGAACAGCGCCGCTCCGGGTTGGAACAATAATGCTGCTAATAACGGGCCTTGGTTCATTAGAAGTGTTAATACGAATGTAGATAGGTAATTATTGTTTATCTCGCCATTTTTTTTGTTAGATACCTAAGTATGTTTACGATCGTACCCGATGTAAATCCAAACTGCTTATGTCGGGCTCTTTGACAATTGCAAAGTCAAATTTGGTATAGGATTGCTATGTTTGGGTCACACTTGGGACGGTAGAGATACTTATTAAGACTAAAGGTGGGACCAACAGACCGAAAGGTTAGTAATGCAACAGCAATAACAGCACTCTTTTTTAGAGGACGAAGTGTAAAGCAGCTTGTGCAGTAGCCAGCACATGCAGCTGGACACTCGCTTTACGAATAGGAACCATGACCCGTTCTGCTACAGGATACGATAGGCCAAAGTCAAAGTGTCCCGCCGCAGGTGCTGACTTAAAGATAAAAATGTCTTTATTCAAACATTTAAAAAAAAAAATTTTTTTTCGACGTCAGAGAAGAACAGCCGGAAGAAACTCCACAGGATTCACATCTTTACTTTTTTTTTTAAATAAAAATGTTTACAATAATCAATCAATATTCTTAATGTTTCCTGTGCCGTGCTCGAGCATCCGAACACCAAGCCTCCTTATCAATCTAATAGGTAGTCATTTAATTTATACTTTAGTACGACTTTTTACATAAAGTCCGTTTTACAAGATACGTTTTATGGATAATACTTTTGTACTTCATTTTACAAAATATAATATTTTGAGAATATAATATTTTGCGAATGTAATATTTTGAGAATATAATATTATGAGAACGAAGGATTTAAACTTTTCTTCAGGAAGACTTAAAATACCGTCAGGTATTTTGTTATAGCAGCGTATACAGAGCCCCACAAAAACTTAGGACTTACAATCCCAGTAGCAAACTTTTTAAAATTTTGCAATAAATCATGTGATTATATATTTTTTCCGTTAGTAGGAGTCAGCAGCAGCGGTTACCTCCACAATCTTATGGCAGTTCCAATGATTATAGCCAGAATAATCTTTCACCAGCATATCCTGAAACCCAAACGAACCGTGGAGTGAAGGTATTAGGTATTGCTTTTTGTACTTGAGTGTATTATTTTACATGTTTACCTTCAACTGCTTAATCTGATGACAATATTTTTAGTTTCACAACGACCGATGCACGTCTTCGGAAGATCTTGGCTATTTCTGTAAGTCTATGCTGCAGAGACACGATGCATATTTCCCATCTAAATGCTCGACGTCGGTGCAAGTGTCCCGAGATCCAGCACACGTGGTATGTAGTCGCCACATGTACTAGTAGAAGTAACGTCAACATTTTAAAATGCCGTTTTTATTGATGAAACATGATTGTGGCATATTCTCTCACTACTGTAGTCTCATGTTATGTCGCAGGCACTGCCGCAGGTGTGCGATGCGCCGTGTAAATGTCCTCACAACTGCTCTGAAAAACCTCCCGTCTTCGAGGGAATTTTGGGGCGCTATGATAGTGACATGTCTGTTAGCGAAACGCGAAGAGGTGAAAAAAGAGGAAAAAGCCCATATAGTGATAGTCCTTGTACATCATGTGAAAGAAACAGTAAGCGTCGAAAATACGTAATTAGTTCAGATAGTAACAGCAGCGATCTTTCTTCTGATCAATGGCAATGGGAACGAAAGAGGCAACAAAAAGATTACGAAAATCAACGGAGAGAACGGAAAAAGGAATTGAAGGAATTGGAAAAAAAAATGAAGGAACGGGAAAAGGAAAAAAAGAAACAAGACAAAGAATTCGAGAAGTTTCTGAAAGAGTCAGAGAAACGCAAGAAAGAATCGGAGAAAGAAGAGAGACAACTTAGAGAAAAGGAAATAAAAGAGAAAGAGAAGCGCGAGGAAAAAGAAAATCAACAAAAAAAACAAATTAATTTTCTAAATTCTCAAATTGATAATAGACAAAATGATTGTAAGCTATGCGATAAGCATATGAATCAGCTTCGGGAAAATCCTCGTCCCTTACTAGATTATCAAATGGATAATAGACAAAATGATTGTAAGCAATGCGATAAGCATATGAATCAGCTTCGGGAAAATCCTCTTCCCGATACTCAAGATAATGGTAGCAATAACTGTTCCCAATGCCTATTGTGCAAATTATCAACAGCAGTCAGCAGTTTAGCTTCATTTGTCACATCCAGTAGCAGCACAAATCCCTGTAATGTGGAATGCCCAAAGTCTTATGAAAAAGAATGCAAAAAACTGTTTGACAAGGAACTGAAAAGACGTGAAGCAGTACGAACTAAATCGGAGCAATCTTTGGAAAAATTGCAGAAAACAAAACAAAAGATGTCTGAAAAAGAGTTAAAGAAACGGGAATCAGAATGCAAAAAGATTGAGGCTGCAATTCAGAAAAAGATTAATAGTGATAAAAAAAAGATGGAACAAGAACAAATTAAAAAGGAAAAAGAAAGAAGAAAAGCAGAAGAGAAAGAGAAAAAGAAGCAAGGAAAATACGGTGAGAATAAAAAACAACCCGATTGTGCTTGCTCTACCAGCACGTTAGTGAAAAAGCAATCCAATATTTGTATAACAGACTTATTAGAATTAGAATGTAGCTGTACTACAAGTCTCAAGTCAGAAGACAAATCTCTTAAATCTAATAAAGAACGTCCTTTGCAGGTCGTTGATATTTCCAAACATCCATGTCAAGGCTGTGACAATTATTGCAACAAAGCTCGTGTGTCTGGCAAAACATCAACGACACACATGGAACAAGCTGATAAATCGAATGCAGATGAAGTTCTGAAGTCAATCATGTTTAAATGCAGTCCGCCATGTTATACTGACTTAAACCCTCCAGAGGACTTACGTAAGGACTGTGGAGTTTTTTGTGAAGGGCCGACAAAAGCAAACAAAGAGGTTGCGACTCATACGAATCAAGCGAATAGTGGAATTTTCGCTGCTATTATCAATAAGTTTGGAATCGGTATTCAGTGCAGCAAATGTGCTGCCCCGCCGCCGCCGCCGCCGCCCGGCACCGCTCCGGGCGCCGATGCGGGCGGCTCCCAGTTACCCTTTGAATTAGTTACTTGTGCAAGCGACGGCAACTTAACCATCTGCGCCAAAACAAACCCACCTTGTTTCCCACTATAGTCATGTTATGTCTAACAGTAATGAATTATACAAAATATTTTGCGTGTAGTATTTATATTCTGTTACTATACATTTTATCCCTTAACATTACAAGTATTTACAATGATAATTTTAAAATAATAGTTATTATAACAAAAACAAACTGAGATTTTAATTCTCTAGCTAGTTTAAATCACGTGCACACTGACGATTGCTACCGAACCCACACTAGAACGAACTCAATCATCAGTTCGCCAATCAAAATAAAGGAAGACTACATTGGAAACAAGACAAAGTTCATATTCTTTCGAAATATGCTTTGGTAAAGAAAAAATTACGCGCATTTAGAAACGGTTCTGAACATTTATATACTTTTTCAAATAGGTCATATAAATAAATCGTAAAAAACAATTTAACACTTAAAACTAGTATTGCATAAGGATAAGTGAACGGACATCCCCTACATAAGATTAGTCTTTGATTCAGACGAATTAGAACTGTAATGTCGCCTTCTATGCTTGCCGCTCGGCACAAAAATAATACTTTCACTATGTACACATAAATATGATAAATGAGTTGAATTTTATTTACGTTAGACATTGATTCCAAGCATATAAGACAACATTAAATCTACGGAAATAGTACGTTTCTTTCTTTCTCTTAAACTATACAACATTTTCAAACTGGAATATAAATTCTAGTTTAAAAATTTGACACCATTATACATGAGATTCGAGTTTATATTTTGTCATGATAATATTGATTTCTTTTCGAATCTCCATCTACCAATGACACGTGATCAAGGAACAAGAAATTCAATATTGTCCCCTGTTGTACAGCATTCATGACTTTAGTCTACTGTAGAGTATGTTTACCCTTTGCATTTCATGACTCGTTCGTGTTAGCACAGTTTAGCATATTTCGATAATCAATTCATAGACAACATTTATATGGTAAACATGTTCCTCAGTTGACAGTATAATTTTTAATTTAAAGTAGCACACAACCAGAAAGTTTGCAAATGCAACTTTTGCCTACGACTAAGCATAGCTTATTCTATAACACAACGTGCAAACCAATCAATAGAAATTAATTCATAATGCAGATTTTATCTAAAAATGCACTGATGAATTTCAGCTATATTAGACCTGGATGCTAATATCATACATAAAGGAATGAATTCATGCTCAGTTGCACTTTGTTACATAAAAATATTGAAAAAAAATTTGAATAACTAAGCTAACATTTTTTAATAACAACACATTTATAAAGCATTTATAATTTATGAAATCGTCAAACAAAACCTGCGTATTCGTCGTATTAATCCATGAATATATCGAGTGCGTTGATCCGGTACACGTTATCAGTCACCGAGCTATAATTAACGTGAAACAATATGATACAAACAACATTACGAGCTTTGACTAGACGTGCGTCACAGCCCGCGGCCGCGGCGAGGCGCGCCGGCTGGAAGCGCAAACAATATGCAAGAATAATTCGTTACATTTAGGCCCTCGATATTAATGCAGAGAAATTTATTGAGCACACATCAGTAAACCGACTGGGAGGAGAGCACTGCAGGTAAACTGGGCAATGACAATATTATACATTACAGCACATTTATTCATAGCCACTGTATTAGGGAAAAAGCCCAGGTTCAAATAGAAATAAATTAATACTTCTTTTAAGGTTCGTTATAGGGAACTAAATCATTGTTTTGATTTACATTTCGGTACAATTTGATTTGAATTCGTAGCAAATGTTTGCCATTTTTTGTTTACTGATTGAGTTTTGATCAATAAAATCCCTGCAGAACTAAATTACGCTAACGTGGACACAATTTCTCTATTACACACCAATTTACATATTACCTATTTCCTACCTATATTAAAGTTATTTCTTAAGCGAGGGGTGTCATTTAACATAATATATGAAAATAATTTAGTACTTACATTAAGATTGAATTAGTATATAAAATACACTTCGCAACCGTCACAGCACTTCTTACGTTATAGAATGTACAGTCTGTATTACTTCATGTGTCCTGTAGCCGCTCATCGCGTCGCCTCACTGTAACAATATGTTCATTTTAGTATTTCGTATTGCATTTTACCGGCAGGTTGGGGTGTAGCGTGTGTAGTTAGTTGGTCAGGGAGAGGGTTGAAATGAATTTGTTGCGAGTGAGGTCCGTGCAGATCTGATTTATTATTAAAATGTTCGTCCAATTTATACAATTTGAACCTTTAGACAAACACAAACTTATAGTCCCTGGAGGAACTTGGCACAATGCTCAGAGATCTCAGTGGCGCTTCCGAACAGGTGGGACTTAAGATGAACATGGATAAGACGAAACTTATGTCAAAGATCCATGTTACACCCAAAAACCGGTCAGTATTGGAAGTGCTACTATCGCAGCTGTAGATCACTACATTTACCTTGGACAAGTAATCCAGTTAGGTAGATCCAACTTCAATAAAGAGGTCAATAGACGGACCTAATTCGGCTGGGCAGCGTTCGGGAAATTGCGGCATGTTTTCTCGTCCAAAATGCCTCTGTGTTTGAAGAGTAAGGTCTTGAACCACTGTATATTGCCAGTAATGACCTATGGCACTGAGACGTGGTCGCTAACTATTGGTCTCATGAATAAGCTCAAGGTCTCTCAGCATGCGTTGGAGGTTTCACTACGTGATCGAATCAGAAATGAGGAGATACGTAGAAAGACCAATGTCATCGACATAGCTTTTAGGATAAGTAAGTTGAAGTGGCAATGGGCAGGCCATATAGCTCGACGAACTGATAACCGATGGGGAAGAAAGGTTCTCGAATGGCGACTGCGGGCCGGAAGCCGAAGGCTTCGCGGATGTTGGCCAGGGCGCGGCGCGTGCTGCTGAAGGCCGGTCGCTGGGCGGGCTCTGCGTGTGTACTGACCATGGGCGGCGGGGCGGGCGTGTGGTCGCGGATGTTGGCCAGGGCGCGGCGCGTGCTGCTGAAGGCCGGTCGCTGGGCGGGCTCTGCGTGTGTACTGACCATGGGCGGCGGGGCGGGCGTGTGGTCGCGGATGTTGGCCAGGGCGCGGCGCGTGCTGCTGAAGGCCGGTCGCTGGGCGGGCTCTGCGTGTGTACTGACCATGGGCGGCGGGGCGGGCGTGTGGTCGCGGATGTTGGCCAGGGCGCGGCGCGTGCTGCTGAAGGCCGGTCGCTGGGCGGGCTCTGCGTGTGTACTGACCATGGGCGGCGGGGCGGGCGTGTGGTCGCGGATGTTGGCCAGGGCGCGGCGCGTGCTGCTGAAGGCCGGTCGCTGGGCGGGCTCTGCGTGTGTACTGACCATGGGCGGCGGGGCGGGCGTGTGGTCGCGGATGTTGGCCAGGGCGCGGCGCGTGCTGCTGAAGGCCGGTCGCTGGGCGGGCTCTGCGTGTGTACTGACCATGGGCGGCGGGGCGGGCGTGTGGTCGCGGATGTTGGCCAGGGCGCGGCGCGTGCTGCTGAAGGCCGGTCGCTGGGCGGGCTCTGCGTGTGTACTGACCATGGGCGGCGGGGCGGGCGTGTGGTCGCGGATGTTGGCCAGGGCGCGGCGCGTGCTGCTGAAGGCCGGTCGCTGGGCGGGCTCTGCGTGTGTACTGACCATGGGCGGCGGGGCGGGCGTGTGGTCGCGGATGTTGGCCAGGGCGCGGCGCGTGCTGCTGAAGGCCGGTCGCTGGGCGGGCTCTGCGTGTGTACTGACCATGGGCGGCGGGGCGGGCGTGTGGTCGCGGATGTTGGCCAGGGCGCGGCGCGTGCTGCTGAAGGCCGGTCGCTGGGCGGGCTCTGCGTGTGTACTGACCATGGGCGGCGGGGCGGGCGTGTGGTCGCGGATGTTGGCCAGGGCGCGGCGCGTGCTGCTGAAGGCCGGTCGCTGGGCGGGCTCTGCGTGTGTACTGACCATGGGCGGCGGGGCGGGCGTGTGGTCGCGGATGTTGGCCAGGGCGCGGCGCGTGCTGCTGAAGGCCGGTCGCTGGGCGGGCTCTGCGTGCCAGGCGGCGCGCATAAGCTCGTAGGGGCCGGCGGGGCAGCCCTCGGGCGCCTCCATGCGGTACCCGCGCTCTACGTGCCGGACCACCTCCGCTAGAGGCTGGACGGACAACCAAACGGTCATTAACGACTGTAATTTATTGGCGTGGCGACACAAAAACATCACTGTCTATAAAAAAGTGTCTCGTATCAATTATGACTAATCCAGACCAGCCCAAAATGTAGGCAGAGCTAGCAAATACAACAAGAGCTTGATATATGAAATGTTTCAGCTACACTTTTAAAAATTAAGTTCGTTCTGGATCGTTTATTTTACTAAAAAACAAAATGAAGTTGAAGATGGATGTCTTTTTACGCAAAATACAACTATTCAATAGAATACTTACAATCCTAGGATATGGCACTCTTCCGAACGAGTAGATCTCCCAGAGAAGGATACCGAAACTCCACATGTCAGACTTATTCGAGAATTTCTGAAACAAAACATAGTTTTTCTATTAATAATTTACGCCCGATTTTGATTTACAATCTCTCCGTACGTCGTCGCCCTAATCTTCGGCCTACTCCCGTCGTAGCGCGTGTACTCACGTTGTACTTGAGCGCCTCGGGCGCGGTCCACTTGATGGGCAGCTTGGCCTGCAGCCGCAGCGGGTCGGCCAGGTCCTCCGCCGCGTCGGTGCGCGCCAGGCCGAAGTCCGCCACCTTGGCGGTCCCCTCGGCGGATATGAGCACATTGCGGGCGGCCAGGTCGCGGTGGACCACGCGCTGCTTTTCCAAGTACTCCATGCCGCAGCATGTGTCGCTGGAAAAATGTGTTTGGTAAATTACTTGTCACGGTAATGGAGCTGTTAGTTTTAGCACAGGCCAGAGCCTAAACAAGCAACCTAAATAGGCCCAGAGGCCTTGGGCCTATTTAGGTTGCTATTGACTATAAATTCTAGCTAAGCATTAGTTTTACACCCAGGACAAGAATATTATCCTTAATTTGTTTTGTATCAAGATATGTGTTCAATCAATTCATAGGACTAATTCTCAATATGAAAAAAAACCCTGCTTCTGATTTCTTGTTCATTATTGCAGCCTGATGATAAATTTTTGTGCTAGCAATTAAGTTCGTTGAAGAGTTAATGTGCAATATACAGCACTTACTAGGCGAAGTTAATCTGGTTGAGTTGCGTGACGTAGTGGCGCCCCCTGGAGCGCAGATAGTCCAGCAAGGATCCTTGCGCGCAGTGTTCCGTCACTATACAGGTGCTGCCGTTGGCGCTGAACACCAACCCCAACAGACGGACCAAGTTGTCGTGCTTTAACGACCTGGAAGAACAAGAAGTCATTTGTGTAAACGATCAATAATAAAAAACCTAAAAAGGCCCTTGGTGTAACCGAATTTATGTAAACATCGATAAGAACTGGCCAAGAACATGCTCTTGAGAACACTGATTTGCCACGAAACAAGTTTGATAACGTACTTTAGCTTGATATTTAGGTCTTTTAGGTTTTTAAGATCTAACGTAAATTATGAACTCTGCATACGTTTATTATAAGCATGTGTGGATGAATAAATGTTTTTTTATTTTATTTTATTAATTATAAACGGTCAAGGCGAGTAGTTTAGTGGTACTGTGTATTGCATTTACAAATAAACGATTTATCTATCTATCTATCTATCTATCTACTACTACTATATTCATAATATATAAAAATGTTGAGCAAAGTAAAGCATTAACTGGTTCACAGACGCATTAAACAAAATTAAAACAATGATTTAAGCGAAATCCAGCTTTGTTTCCTTACTTTATATATATATATATTTGAGTTTATATTAAACACTTAATATAAATTAAATTCAATATACGTTACGTTCTAGGACCTCTGTTTTACAACACGCATTTTAAGTGAGCTATACTCACGCCATGACGCTGGCCTCCGCGCGGAACTTGCTGGCGGCCTCGCGGTCCTTGAGGATCTTGACGGCGACCTTCTGCGACCCGTTCAGGATGCCCAGCATCACGTCTCCGAACTCGCCCTTGCCAATGTTCTCGCGAATTTCTAGATCCCGCTCCGCTATTATCCAGCCTGTAAAGAAATTAACGTCGTTTTTATAGATATGAGTATACAATAAATCATCATTATATCGTGTAAGTTAAAAGGTAGATGATCGACCCCACAAATCCTGGTATCAGAATTATTGTATTATTATAATTGAATTAACATATTGTTCGTTACTTCAACAACGTTCTTCTTATCATGTGGATCCTTACCGAGATCCTCCGGAACGAGAGCCAAACGCTCTTCCGCTAAGCTAGATTGTTACACCTTTTTCTACCAAGTTAGGTTGACCCACCTTGATAACACTGAGAGATATTATTAGAAGGGTAGTGATGGCACAAAACATGGCACACTTCTCTTGTCCATTGTGCCTCTCCACTTGCACCAAAATGTTCTAAATTTGTCTTCTCAGCTCAGGCAAAGTACTGGCCGAAAAAATATGACTTTTACAATTGAAAAAAAAAGAGGTGGGTACTGACGCGCGTCGACGAACTTCTGCTGCGCGGAGTCGGTCTGGTCGACGGAGAGCGCGGGCGCCTGCGCGGAGTACGCGTGCTGGAAGGGGCCGCTCAGCGCGAGCGTCACGCTCGGCGTGGGCGGGTACGGGGGCGGCTGCTGCAAGGTACAACTCGTTTGATGTAATAATCATGCGAAAATTTATGAAAAATACTGTTTTTAGTTTTCTGTTTTATCTTTATAAAAACCTGACACAATTAACATCATAGTGAGCTCTTTCACAAGGACCAGGGTTAGGGCACTCGTCGTATGTGGGCGACTTCCTGGAAACGCGCCATTATTGTACGGGAAAATTAAACAATGAATAATAATGAAAAAGCACACTTTTTATGGCGTATATTATTTTGTCTATCTGGGGAAAAGACTTTGCATGCATACTTATTAAAAAGGTACCCTCGCGATTATAACATCAATAATAGTGCTGTATGTATTGAAGTCAAATACAATTAAAAATGATAGAAAGTGACAGGTCTAATTTTATGTTTAGTTTAGTTGGGTGTATGCGGAATCGACACCACTGCCACGTCGTTGCTTTCCATTAGGTGAGACTGTGGTCAAACGCAAACCCATCGTTTATAAAAAAAGACAAAAAGAAGGCGCTATACGGAATTAATTGCCAACACTAAACATTTTTCATCCAATAATTGCCACTTCTTGTAGATGCCAATCGCAGCCAGTTCATCTGGTGTTACCATGTAAAAAATTATTATTTAATTTCAACTTTTTTGTGGTAGTACTTCTGAGGACTACATTATTTAAATAGTTTACCTGTGGGTGAGGCGGGTAGGGGGGTTGGTGCGAGCCGTTGTTGTTGGCACCGTTGGGCGCGGCTTTGGGTAAGCACCGGACTAACTTCGTGCACAGACCGTCCGCGTCTTGTAAATAGTGCTGGAAATAATACAAATACATGTCCTATTAGAGATTTATATAGATTACGATGACCATTTCATGCAAGTTTTTGTCCTGCATTGTAATCTTTCGCCTCAAAAATTGTAATTAGTACTATTGTTGGAGATAACGCATTGTAAAGGTCCTAACGTTCCTGTTTCTGTATGTGAATTGTCTTACTTACATGTATTAAGTCAGTCATATTGTCGAAGAACTCTTCGTCATCTATGGTGAGACGTTGGGTTTGGCTATCCGGCGCCGTTGCCCATTTTACTCTGGAAACGAATAAAATTTAATATTATTCATTAGCTATTCTGTAAAACAAACAACGTTTGCGATCAAAAATAAAAACAATATGGCACCATCTCACATGCTTTTTAGTGTTTAACGCTGTAGGAATTGACAAGCTAAAGATATTTCAAGTAAAATGTTGGTTTGTCATCAAGCGCAGATTGATTGACTAGCTAGACTGTACTTGTTTATCAAATAACTTATCAAATATATATTTTTTACCAGGACGCTATCATTACTCATCATTGAGCTATAGGCGGCGTCATTTTAAGGACTCTATCTATCTACATTCCTACAGCATAGTCGGAGAGTTTAAGGCTATCACACGGTGGCGCGTTCCGTTAGAGATGAGACAACTGTATTATGATGTGCGGTACTGACCGGTAGTGCTCGACGTGTCCCCGGAAGCGCACGCACAGCGTGTGGTCGCCGGGGAAGTTGGTGCTCTCGCGCACGAGGAACACTCCGTCTGCTGAGCCCGACAGCAGCGCCTCCGCGCGCTCCCGACTGATCGCGCCGTGGTGCCACCTGCAACAACACAATACATTCTTCATCATCATCATTCTCAGCACACATCCACTTATTACTGGGTGGCTAGATCCTATAGCTGGACGCGGATGGTACAACTGCGAGTATTGGCGCAATAGAGAAGATGCAAATACACAATAATTAAATAGCTCCACATTTAAGTAGTGCTTACACAGAAAAAAAGGAATAACATAAGATATTTTGCTTGCTTGTAATCTATCGATCGAAACATTATACTCTGAGTTACGCTCAGTTCACACGACTGCGTGATCGCCGATCGCTTTTTACAACAACCTGCTAACGTTTCAACACGCTTTATTCGCATGTAATCGGCCATAGTTATTCCATTTATAAAGATACGAATTAGAGATACTCCATAGATTACAAAAGTAATAGGTGTTTTGATTTAAGTGAAAGAATTAATAAAATTTCCTAATAAATGATTCAGTAATCGGTTGGAACGATAGATAAGATCTGCTTTGATGGTGTTACGGTTTGTCGCGTAACGATCGCGATATAAATCAAGAAAGTAACATTATGTCACCGTAAGATTGTGAACGCCGTTAGTTTATAATCTGACTCGCGATATTATAAACTTACGGAAAATTGTGAACTGAAACCAACCATTTACAATTTAAAGTATTATTTTTCGTTATTTTATAATCTATCGAAGTCAAATAGTTTAACCATTTCATTGCAAACAATGCTAATTATATTTTATATTTAATACATTGACAGATAATCGATTATATTTAACAAATTTCTGCGATTTATGATGCCACGCGGTGATACTAATTGAAACGACACAGCGCGTGCCTTGGCATGATTTCACGGAATAGGTAAAAATAAGTTTATTCAACAACAGCTCATATACGTCCCCACCGAGGGGCTCGAGCCTACTCTGAATTAGAGCGATTAGGCCTTAGTCGACCACGCTGGCCCAGTGCGGGTTGGTCGACTTCACACACAACCTATGAATTTCTTCGCAGGAGTGTGCAGGTTTCATCACGATGTTTTCCTTCACCGTAAGAGAGTCAAATAAACGTACATATGAATTCGAAATTCGAAAACACATTGGTGCGTGATGAGGATCGAACCCGCGTCTCCCAGACGCTCTCTAATTATATTTCCCTATAATTTGATACATCCTTTTCGATTTCAATATCTACTAAGGCTGAACGATGAATTATCTTAAGTTATCTACCAATAACGGGCAATTACTTTGGTAATTTAAATTTTGAGCTAAGCGTCTCATCAATCAGAGCAAAAAAATTCATGCACACTTTCCATCAAATTCATAAAGACAAACCAAATATTATAATTGTGCATTGAAACTCCGTCCTGATAGAGTGGAGCAATTCGTTCCGCCACCATTGTGGGCCGCTCGGCATATCAATAAACGCGGACGTATATGGACCGCTATTCTGTTAGCCAACCGGCCCAGTGGGCAGTGGAGCCACCGCCAGCGCCAGTATAGCGCTGACCATATGGTCCAATGATTTTGCTTTCGTTTCTATTGTTTATTATGTAATTTGATTTCGATTGTTCTCTTCATTTGGTAAATAATTATAACCATAAGATCTTTGACTAAAAGGTAACCTTTTAACCTATCTAATGAATAAATTACATTTACAGTGTATACTTACTAATATATTATATAGTTAGGGTTAGGTCCTATTTCCTCCGAGAGGTTAGGTAAGGTGAGATAATATTTTATTTATGGTATTTTTAAATAATGTGTCTTCGAGTTGTCCAGCAACTGGATTAAGTCCACGTAAGTACTCTAGGATAGTAGGGTTTTTTTTTCGGTCCATGACCGGTGTACAACTATGTATGTAATTGCTAAACCTCCACGATTTTATCAAACAAAAACCTATTCTTATCTCGCACACAATTCTAGCTCCACACTGTATTCACCCACGACACTGGCACACTAATTACCAAGAATTGTTTAAAGAAAAGTGCAAATTACTCGAGTTCGTCGTACGCAATCGGCGACAAATACAGTTTCACCTTAGCCGACTTGCCGAAGCACTCGGAGATGTCACTCGCCATAATCTAAACACTGTTACTGCTACCACATAATAAATATTAGCACGTTACTGACTTTGTTATCAGTAGTACACAGTGATAGTCCACTTATCATTATCGATTTTATCAAAAATATTACTAAATGCTGTTTCGTGTTGTACTTCACATGTGTTGATCGCAATCATGATCAATTATTTGATTAGATTTTTCATAGCTTAGGTAAAAAAATATCGTGTTGATGATTTTCAACGTAATATATTTTGTTTTCATTACGGCATGCTATGCATTTACGTTATTTATCCTTAATCTATACCGTTGAAGCTACTTTCATGCACATGTTTGGATTCACTGCTAAAACAACGGAAAACCACTTTATTAATTACGAAAGTTATTCATTATTCAATTTGTATTCATAAAAGCCTAATATATTCTGCAAACTAAAATTTACTCTATGAATGATTTATTGTTCTAATGCGCACATTTATTTCTTCTCCCGAGATCAACCAAATATTTCTGAATTCTATTTCCATGTGCAATTTATGACCAGGTGGAGGTTTACAAACTTACTCACGGTCCGCTCGACTATTGGCATAACTATCCAAGAATAAATCTGTGCAAGAATTATCCTGTTTTCATAACACAGGTTTATTATGCATTCACAGTGTATACACGCTGCTTCATTTCAATCAAACTCAAAATCAAGGGCCACTAACTATAGTTTTCGTCTTCTCAACGTCAACGGCATTTGCATCAATAGGGGATCGGACTGTTCCTAAATTTACCATATTTTATGAATTATTTTTAAAATATAGATTAGTAGCAGACGATTCGTGGAGAAAACACAGAATTGGTTGAAAAACGAATTTACAGTGATTTTTTAAAGTTTCAATATGTCTGTCTCTTTCAAAAACGATCTTTTGTATGGAGATTATATGGCGTTACTAACAAATGACGTCACAAGTGGGTATGTGCCTCTCTGTCTAATCTTGTATTTCAAACCTTTATAACTCGGTCAATTTTAAAGATAGAGCAAAAATTCTTTTAGTGTTCGATAGCAGAAACTAAGAAGTTTGGATTTATAAAATAAAAAAATGTAGTCCGATACCCTATTACGGATGGAAACAAATCTTGGAAGATAGTGATAGTGTTATTGATTAGGAGAAGCTGCGGTAGAATGGTTTTATACTCGTAGCTTGGACAGCCGTCCCATTAAAGCTATTCGATGCTGTTAAACAGCAGAATAGTTAATTACCTGTTATTGTTATTTTATTACTAATCAATGTGTCGCATTATTATAGCATGCGGTTAACCAAAGTTATTTAAAAACTTAAGTCCAAGAAATCTTAAGTCTTCCTCTGCCATGCCGTGTTGAATGGCTCATATTTTATTATCTATCTAATACTTTAAACGAGCAATTCTTGTATATACCTATATATATAATGAGAATCTCGGAAACGGCTGCTACGATTTCGATGAAATTTGGTATATAGGGGGTCTCGAGCGCGATAAATCGATCTAGCTAGCTTTTGTTTTTGATAAAACAGGATGTCCCCATGTTTTCGGGCTTAAAAGAATTTGTACGCCATATCATTAAAAGAGAAGGTTAATTTCACTGCTATCCATAACGACGCGGTGGCTCTGTTGGGGAACCGGGAGGCAATGAAACCGAAGATCAGACGAATCGAATCCACATGAATGTACTTTTTTATTTTTTTGTTCATGTTTCTTTTTTTGTTTGTTTTTAACTTTTTTATTCTTTTATTTAGTTATTTAAATACAAAAACGACTGAAATAAAAATTTCTTATACCTACCTTTCTAGCACCTAGTACCTTATTACCTTTACCTACCTACCTTGTACCTTTCTAGTACCTTATTTTTTCGTGGTCTAAATTTTTTCCAACAGATAGAACAATTTTTATAGGTATGTTTTTTTTATTTATTACTTACCGTCGTCGTCGTTGTTATTACTTATTTTTTCATTTACTTAGTTCAATTAAAATACCTTTACAGAAAATCACTTCGTTTTTCTTACACCGAAAGTTCTGCAACAGATGGCACTACAACTCACATAGTGACGAGATTTTCTTCTAAAAAAGCATTTAAAAAAAAAAATGCGAAATCGTTGCAGCAGCCGTACGTTTCCGAGATCCTTATTATTCTTATCTTGCTCGTTTAAAGTATAAGAGTGGTGCTACTATGTCTAGCCGCGTGTACTTTCTTCTGAACGTATGAAGTAAGTAGAGTTTATCGAAATGCGTAGGTGTCTTACAAAAAAAATAAACGAGCTAAGCTCGGTCAACCAGGTACTTTATTTAAAACGGAAACACTCACGTAAAAATGGAAACTGTATAAAAATCACGTATCTTTAAATAATAAAATGGCTCATATTTTTTAAATATTTTATTTGCCCAATTGATTTTGCTGATTGCCTGACTGCTTTTTCTGAGGCTGGGGCTTCCAGCAAGTTAGAATCAGGGCATGCAGGAAGGACACGATGTTTGGTGGGCCATGATCTGTGGAGTCGCATCACAGTACACTATTACCTACTAACTACGGGTTTAAATTGGGAGTATCGTTTATACTTTACGTTAAATAAAAAAAAATACAACATTAAAATCAAAATATTTATGTAATCTATTCTGGCACTTATGATTGTTAGACATTCAAAGCAATAGGGAAGAGATACATCATGTCTTATATAATAATATAACCACTCCATGGTCATCTGACTCCTAAGAACACAGTAGTGAGGTCTCTACCAGCTGCTTTGCAAGAGAATTAAATAAAATTTTTAATTTTATATAATGTGATATGTTACTCACGCAAGCGGGTAAGCTGAATGCTCCACCCTCGAAAGTTAGACAAAGAGCCTTAAGGGGGCTACGGATTATAATCGGATTTGTCTTTTCAGAATACACAATATTGAATGGTGATAAGTTAGTACAATAACTAGGCTGTATACTCACGGCCACTGCGTCATGTTGACGAGCCTATTGCCGGCCGGCGGCGGCTGCGCAGACGAGTTGACGAGCACGTCCGTGGGACCCTTCGGCGCCACTGCTGCAATGTCATACAATGTTTATTACTATCGGTTATTAAAATGAAGCACGAAGGTCAAGTATCGGCATACTTTTTTTTTTAAGTTATGTTCAAAGTATTATCAACTTCAAACTTTAACTTCAACTTTATTAATAACTTGAATAAGGCAACTTGAAAACTCTGCAAATAGGGCCAATAAAGCTGTTCTTAAGGTGCCCCCAGTAAAAAGTCGCTATTTCCATATATCTCTTTCTACTTATGGGTTGTAATATCGATTTTTGGGTACAAACTAGTCGTACAATCTCAGAAACACGATCGCACAATTTCTTTTCGATAGAAAAAGCTCGCAAACATTGCTCTAAACATTTACCTTTTTCATTTTATCTCCGGACTGTTAAAAATTATTCAGAAAATTAAGTGCACAATATAGGCAATTATAATAAAATAACCGGCCAAGCACGTGTCGGTACGCAAAGTGTAGGGTTCCGTAGTTGTCCAATACTACTTAGGTACCTGCAGACAGTTAACATTCCACAAAATATTTTTCTATGAAATTTGTAGTACCAAATTTCTTACTTGTACAAGTACATTTTATAAGTTGGTCTATTATTCGATAACCTGTAAAGCCTACTTGATGTTGATACTTTTCTTTATATTCATCATAGACACTACCGTGATTTTTTTCTCATTTCCAAATACAACGGTTTCGCTGGTAGGGAGGGGGGAAACTTGACTCTAACAAAAATAAGCACTTTAAAACGGTTTTACTCTAAAACATACACTAGCATCGACAAATGGTTTTAGGAAACCCCCATTATTTTTAAAAAACTTATCCCACGATACCGATAAAAAAATAACCTCCACCACTTCACGTGAGTGCCAGAGGAACCCTAAAAAGATCTTTTTTAAGATTTTATTCTTCAGCTTTGCCAGCATGATTAATATGTATAGGTATATCCATGTCAAATTACAGCCTTCTAGTACTAAGTCTCTGAGCTAAGCCGGGGACGGACAGACAGACAGATAGACGGACATGGCGAAACTATAAGGGTCCTTTTTTGACTACGGAACCCTAAAAAATATTTTTTTAATTTATACTGCAAAATGCTATCGATTTACATGAGCTAAGAAACCTATATAGTTTTATACAGTATAATAATAAATCAAGTCTATAGCTGCATTTTTTAACACGCAATAACCTAGAAGGTAGGTTATTTGTTAATTGTGACGCATCGTCAAGTTTTCATGGAAAGGTTTATAGGTTTTGCGCAGTTATTATACCCTAGTAGGTAAGCAAAACTAATGAGGCGAATGTAAACAAAAACAAACTCTGTAAAGTTCTCATTACGGATTTATTACGTCTGAGCTGAACAGAAACCGGTGCCGTGACGAATGAATTTATTCAATTAGCACCAAGTTAGGATGTACCTATATATAGTAATGAACATGACATAAAATGTAAACGTCACGCAAGAGCGATGTTCTTTTTATTGTCCTGTTCTTACGATTTATGCTCGTAAAAAGGGGAATACCTCGTGATATGTCAGGTTTGCTTTTATTTTGATGTTAAATCAATAGTTATTGATAGCATCGATAAATAGGACTAACCAGCCCGAAACAGTTTCTCATCCTCGTACTTTGGCAGAACAGAATCCAGTAAACAAAGCATTTCGTCATAGTCCACAATGTAATAAGCAACATATCGTACCATTGGAGATCTGTGACGTATGCATGGCTGCGGCGGGGCCGAGCGGCGCGGGCGCTCGCACTGACGACGACATCACGTTCTGCGGACAACCGTAACAGATCAGTCATTTGCATAATTATAATAGCAATAACACGCCTTATATGCGGGTAAACATGTAGACGAGCCATTTATATCCGTCCGTGTGTCGCACAGCCATTAATCAATGCCTAAAATACAAATGAGTCGGTATTTGATGTTTATATAATTTTACTGGTAGTAGTAAAGTCTAAATACTTTTACTTTATTTACAACACATTATGCACTTTCCCAAGACGATGTTTCACAAAGATCTAGTATTCTTTTGACACAAAATGTTATTAGTATAACTGAAAAAACACAAAGGCGGATAAAACACTTAAAACAATATAATTATAAATGAGGTTAAATAAATTACCGTATGTGCAATACGCCTAGTGCCAAACACTAAAGTGGAAATTAATTCAATAATGAAACCAACATTAATTTTATATTAATTATGACGAGTTCAGTATTAATACTGCAGTGAAATAATTGTACTACTAGGTAATATGATATGTGTGGTGTGATGGATGTGTGGCGTTACGCGATTAGATCGAATTCGTAACGAACACATCCGTGGCAATCTCGGAGTCCGTGACGGATAAGCTCAGGACCGTCAGACTACGTAGGAAAAAGATGCCTCGACCTCACTGTCCAGGGCCCTAGATCACTTGGTAGGCCTATAGGCTATAGCGCTGGCTGGACGTCGTGAAAGCGGATATGGAGGAGAACAATCTCACACCGATGCAAGGATGATCACAAGGATGCCGAAGACCGGGCAAAGTGGAGAAGATTGAGTAGGAAAGCGGACCCCAGCACTAGGCCGGGAAAACGCTAGGACGAAGGAGAAGGTAATATAGTTTTTTTGTCCTTCATTCAAGCAATAATAAATATCAGTAATAATAGCTAGGATCGATGCGTTATTTTTGCGTTAAAAAAGAAACGCGGCAAATAGTTAGATTGCACGGTTAGATCATTATTGGTTTTAAATAAATAAGATATTTTTCAGTCATCAAGATCGGTTTAATCGTAAAACAGTCATGAGAAAACACAATTAATTACCTTTGTTAGTAGATACTTTATTACGAAAATAAATCATAAATGTATAACAAAAGTACAGGGTATTTATTACCAGGAAAATTCAATAGCTCTATTATTTCTTCTGTGTCGCTACCCACACCCACTAACCACCGCTGTAATAATAGCACTAATACATGTTGCAGTAAAGTTGGGTCGAGCTCAAATACAGTCGCGAAGTTAGAAGCGGTGAGGATGAAACAAACTAACAAAACTTTCGCAGCGCGTGTTACGGATGTGGATGCACAGGAAATATTATAAGCGTTTCGTATTCATTGAGTTCAGCATTCTGTTTTAGGTTATGTTCCAAATATTTGATAAAACACAGCAGTTTGTAACCAAGATTTTGCATGTTAGTGCAATCAACTATTCACTACAATAATAACAATGTCTAAAAAATAGAGATGGAAGAACGCAAATAAATGGTAAAAACATTCCGAGTCACATATGAGGATCGTTTGAAAAATAATAAGTAATAGTAGTTAGCCTATATAATATACTACACTCACCGGCACATCTAACCGCCCACCCTTCATTTCAGGGAATACTCGTGATTCTTTATAATTCTATTAGTTACAGCTGATGTTAGTTAAAAAGTAGTTAATTTAACGATTATTTAAGTGTGTTTAATTTATCGTAAAATTATCAATAAATCAATCGTAATGTATAACAATAAGCGTAATTTAAAATTAACTCGAAATACAAGGGTGGGCGGTTAGATGTGCCGGTGAGTATATGATCATACGTATCAAGTGCCATGTAGTGGTGCTCGCGACACCCTGACTACGTCATGAGTTAGTATTTAAGCAATTACATAAGTTAGTATAGTACGCTGTACTCGGTTCTCTACTTTAGTCGTATATTATACTACATATGAACCACTTGTGTGTGTTTCTCTCCGATATCGCCTAGGCCCTCTGCTAATATTGCAGCCAGTAATTTCTATAATCTTCTAAAGCAGAGAAAAAGTAAGTACTTTTACAGTTCTATGGCTGAATCATATTATATAAAAAAATACATTATAAGACATTTTCAACTTAACCATGGTGTAAAGATATACATTTAAAAAGTTCTTAAATTGCTGAAATACAAGCCATTCATACTATAATACAATGCCTTAGTGACATCTAATAACGATAATAGGTACTTTTTTTAAATAGACCTACTTTATGTCATTGAGACTATTATATACTGTGGTTGTATGATGTATTTACCGGCCTAATCGGGTAACAGAATGAATAAGAATGGTTGTCACATTCCTAATTAAGAGTTAAGGAAGAACTCACATTGTGCGGAACAGAATTCTGCAATGCGGTGGGCGAGAGAGGCGCGTGCACTCCATTACTGCTCACCCCTACTCCGCCGGCCTGGAACAATGTTTCAGGTTATGGCAAAAATAACTCGACATTCAAACACATACTAATATCGCAGGTACATTGCACAATCGATCGCTATATTCCGCTATTTTCCTGGTACTCTGGTCGGATTTACATACTACATATTGTCATGGTCTGTTTAAGCCTACTTAGTTACCAGCTCGATTTCCTTGGTGTGATTGAAATTAGTACATTACTGCCGCGGCCGTAAAATTTGTTATTGTTGGACTAGGACACGTTTAAAGTCCGAGCCGCAGGTGAGGACTTTTATTGTGTACGAATCCAGCAATAGTTATTGCGGCCGAGGCCTGTATAGTGCTTTTCTCTGAAATACGCGAGGAAATTATAAAACGCTAAAAAAATTACTTGGAATAATAATTGGATTTGGATGTCTACTCGTATCGTACTAAACTTATAAGTTCTAACGTTTAACACTTTAACCTCTACTTCGACTACTTGAAACATTCATTGTTGTAATATTTCCCTAATTCAATGATTAGTTAACGAACGCCATCATGAAAAATAAGTAACAAAATAGTACGATAAAATTAAGAGATGAAAATTACAAACCGCCATATTGTGCACTTTTCTTTTTTTGTTCTGTGCCAGTGTCATACAGAGCATACAGCCAACTCCAATCACTACGATTCGTGCACGATTCATATAAAAATTTAATTTAGAACATAAGAGTATGCTGTAAAAAGACTCAAAAACATTGAAATTTCTAGACGAAAGTTACTTTGCCGGCCTAGGCCGTTTGAGGGCACATTGCCGGCCGCTGTTTTGTATGGGGCAATGTTTCGTCCAAAAATGAGTCACTTCGCGTACTGTTTTTTGGCAGTAATGATCACATTTTCGAGCGTGTCGGAGAAAAGTACATTGTTATACGAGGGGTGAAAGTAAGTTATTTAGCGCCGCCGAAACGGGGTTTGGGGCCTGAGCGTAGCGTGGGCCCTAATAGTTCGAGGCACTAAATAAGTCTTTAACCAGAGGTAAACACTGTGCTTTTCATTACGAATACAAGGAAAGTAAAAATAATAAAAACACGAATCAGCTAAAGATAAAAAATAAGTGACATCCATATCTGAGTCAGATAAACTCATTGTAAACAAAACCCTACATCTCGAGAAACAAATGATAAATAATGCTTTCCCGCCTATTTTCATTTTTTCTGTGGCCAAGCTTTTGAGGCCAGCTTTTGAGGCATTATTTTTCATTTCCATCATTGAAAAATGGTAAATATTTTGCCAAAATCTATTTTATTTTAAAGAAATTGTTGAAAGTAAATTACAATAAAGTAATATATTATTTAATCAATACTTAACTTTATGTTATTTCAATTTAACATTGCGCTGTAATTGAATGGCTGTGTAGAAAGATGGATAGTTCAATAGAAATGTGCAATGAGAACTAGTTTTTTTTAATAATTTGACAGCTGTCAGTTGAAAACGATTCTCCCTCCGGGCTGAAAAGTAATTACCTTCAATCAATGCCTTCAATCCGCTTCTCAGGCAAATTCAGACCTACTTTCCGAGTATGAGTAATGAAAACCCAATTTATAGATCTATCTGTTTCAGAAAGTCTCGTTCTAAGAGGAAAATATTTATGTTGAATACGCGTTCGGTTTTTAGAGTTTCATAACCAAATAGCGATAAAATTAAAGAAATAAAAAAAAAAAATATGTTAGAGGCATTACTGGATAGGTTTTAAAAATGATTTACAAGTCTCTACTGTGAGTATCATGTACAATATGAGCTTCATAACTTTATTTTAGATTCATAAATTTGACTTTCTTATAATGGCATAATAGTAACAAAAATAAAAAATAAATTTATGTCTTATAAGTAACAAATTAAATTTTGGTCACTGCAACTATTGCAATTGCAAGTCAGTATGAAGATATTTTGTTAGATTCGAAATGAAACTTAGTGTAATAGACTCGCACTTGGTCGCTTTTTCTTATTTGCTTTGTGAAAAATGGTTGAAGTACAATATAATAAACATATTAATCCCAGTGGAGAGGAATAATGACACTGATGTAGTAGCTATCCAAAAAACATTTATGAATGCTTTGTTTTCTTTTTATATTTCTGAGAACTCTTTTATACGAGTATCGTAGTAACTATGTACAGCCAAGACCAATATAATTGTAATAAGGAAATACAAAACTAACGACATTCTGAGTTGGCATCTTCGCAGGCACTTCACTAACAACCTCGTTTATTTCCAGCTAGAAAACACGACAACGTAATCCCAAAAACGGCGAGTGTGTATTTCCATAAGTCGGTCCTCATAAACACCAAAACACAATGCACAGGGATATTGCACTGAAATTCCCACGAACACTAGCTGCAGAAACGTTCACAGTTTACACTTGGCGAAACCATTATAAGGTAAGGTAAGTGTGCCCCCCCAGAATAAATATTTATGTTAACGCCATTGAGGTGTCTCTATTTTCTACACTTTTCCGCGGCCGTGTGAATGCTTCTACCGAGTACAAAAGACTAGTCGTGGCTGTATTTTTATGTTTCTGTGCTATTCTACTGATATAATGAAAGTCAACGTCATTGTCACCAAGTACCTGCAGAACAATAAGTTATAAATCTTATAACGTTGTGTGTAAGTAAAACAATGATAATATGCCGATTGTCTCGCAACACAACTAATTGCTTTACTTACTTGTTTTGGTCTATGCGGAACTTTGCACAAAGCGGCATAAAAATACAAACATTGCCGCGGGCGGATAATCATGTCAGTATGTCACTTGACCATTCGTTTTTATTATGTTGTTTCTTGACTATTTAGTGAGTAATGCAACGCTTTATAAATTAAAACAACAACAATAAAAAGCGTAGAGACTTTATTCACTGGTAGGTACTTGATTTTTCTCGTTTTTTAATTTTGTTCGTAAACAACACAGAATATAGAATAAGTGCTGCCATTTTAATAGCAGAATGTTGACGTAAAACAATTCAGTAAATAATAATAATAATCAACAAAAAATAATAATAATCTATAATTCAGAATTATACTTCCTACAGTATTTTCTTAACTTGTTTTCTGAGAAAAGGCCTGTGTCTTTCACGGTAGGTAACTAATATAAAATTTCTAGATCTCCTGCTCTAAACTTAAACTAAAGGCACACTCAGTAATCTACATTATAATTAATTACGGACAGGTGCCAGCGAAGCGAACCTTTTCAGCGTAGCAATGAAAGCAAACCCTCCAGTCGGCATCGTCGTCGCGAAATATCGCATCGCAAACAAACAAGAGCTAGATCTTTTAATAAAGCTGAGCTTGTTTTAATTCGGAAGTCCTCACAGTATGCAGAGTATGAGTCAAGTTACGTAGGAACATATTTTCAAAATGGGAACTTCTGGTAGTAATTCTAAAACTGCTGCACTATCTACACGAGAGCGCTTAGATAGGAAAACGTCAAGTATATCCAGATCTCTAGCTCTACTACTTTAGAATGCGTCCCTATAAACAAAGCTGAAATACGATGTTAGTACGTAAACCGTGATGAAAATGTAGACTTTGTTACGGAAATAAGGGCGCAGGTTAAGATATTAGTTACTAGTCGTAGTTGCTACTCGTACATCTATAAGCTTGTAAACTATGAGGGTCTTTTTATGCCTGTGGGTTGTAAAGTCGTCGACCGACCTCAGTGCCCCAAACCATGGGTTGCATGGGGCTATGAACATGATGAAACTGGGTATCTGGAGATCACGTCCGTGCTGAATCGCTGACTTCAGCATGGAAGCACAATGATCTTACCGGCAGCTGATGCGGTGGCTGCGCTCGCTTGAGCCGGGCCGGCGCGGTGGGCGCGGGCGTCGCCGACGCCGAGTACCAGCCGCACGCGCCGCCGCCCCCGTGCACGCCGTGCTGGAATAAACAAATATATCTTAGCTTATATAGAGCGAGCGATGTCGTATTTTTACAGTGTCTTGGTAGCAAAAGTTACGAGTATACTGAAAACACGATAATTCAGACCTACTAATATGTTAATAAAATAAGGTGTAATTTTATGTGTTGTATCGCCAGCACGGTGATTGGTTCACAGTGTAAAAGTGAACGATTGACGATTTTTGGGTTGTCGTTTCCGTTAGGCCTACGGCCAGTGGTTGTTGTCTTCGAAATGCCATTTTTTAATCTGAATACCGTGTTCTATAGCTTTCTATATCATTGGTTATACGACGAAACTTTCAGGCTTGGCACTGATTGCAGTCTCAGGATAGCTGTTGCATCAATAAAATAATCTTTTAAAAATACAAAGTCCACGACTCTACAATTCTAATAAAACTCAACATAAATATTACAGCAGACTGGATTATGTTAAACGATTGAATATAACAAATAATTAACCTTGATTTGTAACCCACTCACATATCAAGCCCAGAATTACATTCAGCGGAGCAAAGTATTACTGTAGTATGTAGCAAATATGCCAGTCACGCCCAAGCAGGTAGAACACTAATCTTCTCCCGTTTGCCATAGATTCCAGTATATAGCTTTAGTGGGACAGGTGTGTATGTGACTGTAAGACTGATCGTCCCATTTCATCCTGACCTGCGTGCACAGCTATAAATTCTACATTGGGGATTATCAGGTTGGGGAAAGCCAAGGCGAACGCTTTAAGGAGAAAATAAATCGTTAACCAGCGTTTTTTTTTTTTTTCTTTTTTATCTGTTTGTTTAAAAAAGTTTAAGCCAGCAGTGCTCTAAACCAAACCAAAGAGAAGATACTATACATAAAGATGGAGATGACTGTGAATGTAGCGCAAGAAATAGGTCTAGATCGTAGCAAGTACCACCTTTTTATGTATATCAGTCAGTGTAAAATGTAAAAGCAATTTCATATTTTCCCAATACAATTTACAATAAGTCCGTGTTAATGTTAACATAAAACATTTAGTAGAAATTGTATGCGGATTTTTAAATATTCGTAAGTCGCAACACAAGACAGTTGCCAAATCTGGAACGTGCCATATCTACTGTTAAACCGTGTAATACCGTAATACATGTGGCGAAACGCTGTGTTATGTTCCAAGGACGCTGCGAAGAATTTCAGCAATTCCAATTTTCTGTAACCGGCAAACTAGCATCCGCTAATACTGTTTGAGCAAATGGTGTACAACAAGTAAATGACGTAGTTCTAGTAAAATAATAGGTTTGAAAGATGTATTTTATTAGCTCTAAAAGTTTTATTAGCCTTAGAACGAGTATGTGCAAAGAATAAGGTCATCCTTCAATGGATAAAAGGACACAGCGGATCACTGGGTAATGACACGGCTGATGAACTGGCTAGAAGGGGATCGGAGGCTCCGGTGTTGGGCCCTGAGCCTCTCCTGCCGATACCGTTCAGCCAACTGAGAACATAGCTGCGCAACATTACCCGGGACGAACACAACGCCCAATGGGCTAGTCTAACAAACTGCAGACAGTCGAAGGCGGTGATCCCAACACTATCGCCGAGACTAACACACAGACTTCTCAGCCTAAACCGTAAAAACCTCCGAATAGTTGTAGGCAGTTTAACAGGTCACATACCTCTCAATAAACACCTATTCACCATCGGCGCGACGGACAGCCCTCTATGCAGAGGATGTCTGGAAGCAGAAGAAACGGTCACCCACGTAGTCCTGGAATGCGTAGGGTTGACTGACCAACGGGCAAAAATCCTCCAGAATGTGGGGTCGCTCCGCGAAGCCTGTGACAGTCCCAGGAGGCTTCTGAGCTTCTGGATGGAGCTGGGCTGGTTGGAGTAACCAGCCAAAACCGAACTTAAAACGGACCAATTCATAGTCTAATTGCGGAAACGGGAGCCCACCAACTAACTAACTAACTAACTAGCTCTAAAAGTGGAATATTCAACTGCATGTCTTGAATTTTCTATGAAGCTAGATAGAGATCGTGTCGCCGCCGCCGCCGCGCCGTTGGTGACCGCAGCAAATTTTTGTGAAGACGAAGCGTGAACGCACAGACGAAAGTGAAATGTTGTAGTGCTGCGAACTAGCGCTCGAAGGCAATGGCAATCGCTCTAATAGTTCAAAAAACTAAATTGCCCGATATAAAAGCTACACGTAATCGTACTACCACAACGAATGATAGTTTTCGTACAAAAGATAATATTCCCATATTTTACATCTACTAACGACCCATTGAAACGCACAACCTTGGCGGAGAGCCAGAACTCAAGTGCAGGTACCACTTTGGTGCACGCAAATTGTCTTTATTTTTCGAATTTCACACGAGTTCCAAATCCAATGCAGCATGAAGTTTTATTGTCTGAGCTATTTTCGGAACAATGAGACTGACGAGAGGTTTGTGCAGAGTAGATTTTCAGCTTTTCAGAGTCAGAGACAAACGGTTTAATTTATAATAAAAAAAGTTCAAAATGAATTAATGTCATACAGAACGAAAGAAACCCCGCCCGCTTCGTCTACACAGTGTAGCACTGTTATATCAACAATTTATTGATATAATATAGGAGCGTAACAATCTAATAATTTTGTTGTACAACAAGCTGAAATATGAAGTTATTTCGCCATGAAGATTCCGAACATACTTAGAATAAAAATTATAACGACTTTGGACGTTATTAACTATATTTTTATAATAACAGACATTCCAGTGCCTAGTGTTATTTAAAGTCGTATAATCATACTGATATTATAAATGTGAAAATATAAGGCATTTGGATGTTTAGATGTTTGCTTTACCATAAGAAACTCTTACATAACGCGAGCGTAGCCGCGGACAGGCCACTAGTTCTTAATATTTGTGGGTTTTTAATTTCGCATGTTAGCTTTGTTGCCATTTCTGCCATACAACAAAATAAGATTATTAAGCTCCTCATCCCAAGTTGTAACTGAGGACATTTAGCTCTCTCTAGATAAAGTAGGCTTTCGTTGGCTTACGTAGCTAACCAAAATTACATTTACATTGCAAATACTACGTGTACTAATTGATACGATCATCGATAAGAATTTTGCTCAAACTATTTAGACACCGCACACTGGGGCAGGTACCCCCAAAAACTGCCGAGAATTCAAAAAGACCAATGTTTTTTTCAGCATTCCCATTCATATTAGTTAAGTTAAATACTAACCAAAGTACCATTTGACAATAATCAGAAGCTTCGTATTATATTCAGTTCGTGACTACAGTACTCTAAACTTACACTTGTGCTGTGAGCTAATTTTTATCAGTGATTTTCATATGTATTCAAAGCTGATTTTCGTTACAGTTTGATAATATTAGTGTTATTTAATTATGGAACCTTCATCTTCAGGTATATATATACCTATATTTCAACTTATTTTATTCTTCAGTTATGTAAACAGACTTAGGTAGGTAAGTAAATCTAAATAAAGTAGTAAAATTTTCAGAAGTGAAATAGTCGGAGATATTTTGTTTAGGTTCTTTTAAGAATTTTTAAGCAATAGATTTTATTTGGAAAATTCCGGTACAGTATAGGCTTTAAGAAACCACAGTAAAAAATTGCTACTTTGTGCTACTTTATAATTTAAATCGAGTTTAGATAGGCACTTAAATAAAAAAATAAAAAGAATGTCGTTCAAAACTATCCATTTTACTTAAGATTATTTAGCTTGTTATAGGATCGGCTTTTTATACATATTTTATTACGAGATACATAGTTCTGGACATGATAATTTGAACAGAAATTACATTTTTTTGTTAAAAGAGATAGAAAATCGGACAAGTAGTAATATTGAAGTTTTAAAGAAGAAATTATCGAATTTCAAGTTTTAATATAGATCCAAATGGTTGAAAGCGTGTAGAATAGAAGAAAAGTTTAGAATGAATAATAAAGATTGGCTTGAAACATCAATTTCATTCATGTGGTATCAATAAAGAAACGCGGCCGACATGCGACAGGTTATCCTTCTTCGGAAAATAGCAAACGATTTAAGACTAAACAGTTGCGTGGTTCAACTTCTACCTTGACATTAGTTTACGCTACATGTATGAGTTTACGAGCTGAAGGTAAATATTCAAGCCTCAAAAGTCTTAAAAGATATTTCCAGAGCATGCTAAGCTTATAAAAAAAGCAAGAAGCTTATAAAAAATCTCGAAACCTCGACATAGTTTATGAGCTGAAGACGGACGGAAGAGTTCCAGGAGGCACGAATCAAGGATATCAAGAGATAGATACAGAGAACATAATTCTAGAAAATGTAATAAGGAAAAATCTAAAAGGGATATTTTTTTTTTTACTAAGCTCTGATCCTGTTATAACCAGCAAGCAAAAGTTAGTCAAAAACAAAGTTCAAACAAAATATTCCAAAAGAAGATATGACTTTATTGAAAGCTTCATCCGTCAATGTGTCAGGTAATAATTACAGATGAAGATGATGATAATGCTCTGAATTATTTTTATTTGTTATAGATTGGTGTTTTATTTTCAATTATTATTTTTAATTTATTGGTAGGTAACTATAGTAGTACCTAAGTACTTTACTAGGATAGTTAGGTAGGTATATTATGTTCAGCTTAAAATTTCTTTTTTAATCTTTCCTCTAAACAGTATTGAAATAATGACAACGGTTCTCGAGTTAAATAAGTTATTACACAGACGCACATTTAAAAATATGTTTTATGCGACTTTTATATAATAAAAATACTTTTCCATACCAAAAACTAATTTTATATATTAATACATATATTATTGAACATATTAAATGCGCATAAAATGTTCTAAAACCATTAGATTATTTGATGGCAGTTATAAGGCTATCCTGCCCCACTGTGCACCGTGTAGGTGTAATAAAGAAAGAGACAACTATAATAATAAATACGAAATGTAAATGTACTTTTCATATGCAAGAAGAAGACAGATAGTGGGCGCACCTACACTAGCTGAATTTGCTGATACATCTACAAGGAATGCGTTACAATCGCTCCTGCTCTACACGCGACTCAAGCTAATGGAGCACGTGCCTTGCATGTAAACTTAAACTCGACTTAATAAGTCCATTTGTATTTGTTTGCGATATTATTATGCGCCGTTATAGTAATGAATTCGATCGATGTTGTGCCTACCTACTCAATCAACCCACGCAGGTAGTAGCTAGATTCATTCAATAAAGTTGTCGCACGGTGTCAATATTAGAGTCTGTAACCGCAGTCGCCAGCCGACCTTCACGTACCTCGTCATGGAGATGATCACGTCCACGTCTAAATTCTCCAAACCGAATACACAGAGCTGCAACATGATGCTTCATCACCAAATGCTAATAAAATTGAAGTCTCTGGCAACTTTCTTGTTGACTTAAGCCACAACAAAAATAATAAAAAAAGAAAAAAACATTTTGATAGCGACACACAATTTTCGAAAGGACGCCAAAAAACAAATGGCAGTCTCGCAAATCAAAAAGTAACATGTTCCCAAAGAGTTCCATTTTTCGAATTCCATAATTATTTTTTCATACTTTTATTGTAAGTGGCCAAATCCAGATAATTTCAGTATGTATGCCCCACGTATAATTTCATTATATTTTAGACACAACACAACGTGATGCCAAATATCAGCTCAAATACAACATATTTGTAATAAAAGAAATCGCTGTAACTGTTAATCTTTATAATATAGGTATGTGTAGAAAACGCCTTGCCTTGAAATAAATTTCGCGCTGCCTTTCAATGCAATTTCCGATATTGAAAAGGGTTACAATAGAAAAACGGATTTACATTACCCTCAGACCTTTTTACTCGGCTATCCCGTATAACGGACTATCAGTCAATTCTAGTGAGTGAGATATTACAGGCATCCTTCACCAACACAACACTTGTGTAAATACTGTACAAACCGAAACCTTACACGTGGTAGAGTTACTTATTTATTGCTCTAGCGAACATCGCAATATCCGTACGTAGAGGTATATTTTATGAACAGTGTTCACTTAAGAGTGTGGTAAAAGCTGCGTTATTTTCTATTTTATGAGTAATGTAGCTTGTAAAATATCTACTGGAGCTGTAGCTCAGCTTTACTCACCTATATCTTGTAAATATTGTATTGCAAAACAACTCGTATTCACAAAAATAATTTGATCAACCAATCTCTCTTTTGATGTCGATAGATTTACAGACGGGTCGTCTACCTACAGGAGTACGAGGGCTGATTGATAAGTTTCCGAAACGACAAAGAAAAACTTTAAAAATCTATTTAAAATAAATTTATTTCTCAACGTAGTTTCCTTCTACCTCGATGCATTTAGTCCAGCGCTTCTCCAATGCCGTTACACCAGTTTGATAAAATGTTTTCTCCAACCCCTCAAAATACTCGTCCACGGCAACAATGACTTCTTCATTTGATGAAAATCTCTGGCCACCTAACCATTTCTTCAGGTTTGGGAATAAGTGGAAGTCACACGGGGCCAGATCCGGGGAATAGGGTGGATGCGGTAGCAATTCGAACCGCAATTCATGGAGTTTGGCGACTGCAACCATTGACGTGTGTGCAGGTGCGTTGTCATGGTGGAACAAAACTTTTTTCTTGGCCAAATGTGGTAGTTTTTTCTGGATTTCTTCACTTAATTTTTGCAGCAAGCTTGCGTAGTACTCTCCATTTATTGTTTTTCCTTTTTGCAGGTAATCCACTAAAATAATCCCTCGAGCATCCCAAAAAACAGTCGCCATCACTTTGCCGGCCGACAAAACCGTTTTTGCTTTCTTCGGCGCAGGTCTTCCGCTCTCAGTCCACTGCTTAGATTGTTCTTTTGTCTCGGGAGTATAATGATGTATCCAGGTTTCATCGACTGTTACATAACGCCGCGAAAACTCGTTAGGATCTCGGTTAAACAGCGCCAAACACTCCGATGAATCGTCCACTCGACGTTGCTTTTGGTCAACAGTGAGCAAACGCGGCACCCATCGCGCGCAAAGCTTTTTCATTCCCAAATGTTGGTGCAAAATATTAAAAACGCGTTCAGATGAAATGCTCACCATCTCTGCTATCTCTCGTAACTTCAAGCGCCGATCATTCAATACAATTTTGTTAATTTTTTTGATCATGTCCGGATTCGTGACTTCATTTGGACGGCCAGACCTGTGGGCGTCTTCGTAGCTTTGTCTTCCACGTTTAAAATCAGTTACCCAGGTGTGAATTGTACTCAATGCAGGAGCAGAATTACCTAAAACACTGTCTAGCTTGGTTTTAATCTGGGTTGCTGTTTTCTGTTTTAAAACGTAAAACTTTATCACCGTACGAATTTCGTTTCTTTCCATTGTTAAGAAAATTTACGACAGAGAAAGTTCTACGTCCTATCAAACAAATTTCACCAGTTCGATTAAATTCAAATTTGGCGTTCTATTTTCAAAAAGATGCCAAAATATAATGTAATATTTTTTTTTTTGCGTATCATTTTTTTAAGTTCGTCGTTTCGGCCAGTTATCAATCAGCCCAGGTAGATTGTACCTATTATTGAATTTGCAATGGTGAAATTGAAGTGGCGGTATTCGTTTAGCCGAACTGCATGTAATAGAGATGTCCTGCCCACACCGACAGTGCCTGGCCACAACTCGTTAAGCTGTCGACAATAGTGTCACTTGTCTAGAAAGTGTCTAGAAATGTTACCTGTGCCAGCGGTGGATGGGCCTGGTGGCGGTGAACGTCCGAATTCATGTCGCCCGCCTCTACCACTTCTTACTCCTCATCATCTGTGAACAATACAAAGCAAAAATATTCATTTTGAACAAGGAGTACATGTTTACCCAAGGATTGTAATTTATCAGCGTTTTTATCATCAATCAATCAGCCTATTGCAGTCCACTGCTGGACGTAGGCCTCCCCAAGGGTACGCCAAAGCGCACGATCACCCGCTTTCCTCATCCAGCCATCACCAGCTGTTTTTATCATACCATAATAAAAATTTAAGGACTAGACTCCAGTAAAATAAACCAGTCGTTGTGCGATGAAAACCTGAGAAGATTTTTTGTTGAGAATCGTGATAATATAATCGTCGTTTTGAAAAGATATAGCGTTTTAACTCCTTGACACGGCAGAATTTGTCTGAAGATACATAGTAGATTTTCTACCAAAAGCGTTTAAGGTCATAGCATAGATTTTAATGGTGCAACAACGCAAATTATAAAGCCTCAAATAAGACTTAAATATGACTCTCAACACCAAACCACTGAACTCATACAGTCGTCGTTGCATGAGGAAAAAAGTAAAATTTTACCACAGGAAAATGTCTTGCATTCACATAAAATCTTTAGAGCACAATGTCGCAAGTATAAAAGAGAGTCGTCTGCAGCGAAACCGACTCAAAGGATTCACGGGCGATCAGAAACTTAGACCTTATATCCAACATTCCAATTTATTCTTCAGGAAAAGATAGAAAGTACCGTAGAAAAATCTAAGAAGAAAAGCAATACTGTACAAACTTAAGGGATCTGTCTCATGAATTCCAAAGTTTTATTCCTATTTACGATGCCAGTGAAACCGAAGTAAATAAGGTAGGCAAGGCAAAACTTTGAAATCGTAATTTGTCAAGTTAGACAAACAGATAAGTTTGGTTAATTTCGGTAAATAAAAAGACTGTACGCGTACACAGATAATACAAAAGTTTAACATCCGAGGGACTGAAGTACTTCTGGAAGTACGCCAAATCTTTTATTTTGCGATATTTTAACGTCGTTCCCAGGCTCCATAGATCATTGCTTATCGCGTCTAGGCCAGCAAAGTCGGTGACATGGCGAAGAAAACGCCCGCAAGAACAAATTCACTTTTCCATTATATCCACTGAACTATCGTGACTATAAAATTCAATAGTTACGCTTTCAAGTAAGTTCGAAGTAAAGGGAAATCGTCACGTTGTCTGTCACTCGGAGATAAAAGTTACATTCGGTGGGAAAGAGTTTGAAAATTGTTATCTCGATATTCAAAGAGAATAACGGTAAGGAATTAATCAATTTGTGTCCGAGATAATGAGTACGCAGCCCAATTATTAGAACTGAGACAGTAGTCGAGTAACGAGTTTGATAATACATTAACTGCTTATAAGCAGTAGCTATCAGAGCTTTTACTTATATTCAAACAATGCAATTAGAACTTGGAAGAAGTGCTTCCAAGCGCTCGCCTTGAGAAAGGGGCTCTAATTGAGTGCTTTGCTCATTATTTAGGTCAGTTAGGCGCCGCCTCTTCTTTTTCCGCCATTACTTTTTCCACTAGTGGTCGTTTATGAACTGAATTGGCCACGTATGAGGTTTGGCTGTTATGTTCACCACACTATCCATATAAACTTGTGGCTGAGTTAAATGTCGGCGCCATGGCCTCTTGGTCGAGACAGTGACCGTATAAAGCAAGCTCTCTAAATAACGACCGAGTGTGTTAAATATGTGCATTTAAAACATGTGTAATGGTCTGATTATGGCTATTTGTGAAGGAGGACTCGAGTTTTATAACGTCATATCGTACTAATATAACAAAATCGTAAAATTTGTAGAATGTCTTGAGGAAAAGTTGGAAAATACGAGTAAATATATAATCAGCTTTGTTCCGTGCCTATACAACTGTTTGCATTGCATGACATAGCATAACCATACCATATTAATATTTATGCAGATATATTTAACTCAAAATTACCCTCTTTTCATTCGTATTTGGCTTTACACTAACTGCTTAATTTACAACTTAGTAATCCAAGTTCTCAAGAAATTACAGGCCCACGACACGTCTATTGCAACTTTGCTGCTATCCATTTAAACTTAAACCAAATGTGCAGTAAATCCCCAGGAGAAGTGAGACCTGCAATTCCTACAAGCGCATTGTGCATTTGATATTTAAATTCATGAATAATGCAAACAGCTGTGATTTTAAACTAAGCTGTCAACTAAGCTAATAAATGCTGGTTGTAATTGTTTGTTTTCGGCTAATTTGTAAACTAGACCCAATTCCACAAACCAAATATGACTATGTACTTCAATATAATATATAAGTAGGTAAAGCGTGAAATATGAAAAGCTGAAGAATGTTCGTTGTTCGATTGCGCAGTACGAGTACATTATTTAGTAAACACTAAATACTTTAGTACAAGAATGTAGTTTGTAACAAAACTAGTGCAGTAAAGGATGTTGGTGTTTGCAAAAGGAAACTCGCATAGAAACGTCGACGAGGACATTGTGGACAGTATAGTAAACAAGATAGTGTGGAGGTAAACGGGAGTGGTTTGTGAGTCACTCTCGTCCTCCTGCCGATGGCATGGAACTAACGAGGGCCGGCCAACCGTAGCGAGTATCGTGACCAGCTCACCAGCTACTATTGCGCACAACATTATGTAACGTAAAGTGACTTGTTTTGCACATAATCACTGATAGTCGACATGCATGTTCAAGAGCATGTTTTGCTGTCCAATACTCATGCAGGTATGAGGTAAAAACTGTCACAAGTATGATTGGAATATTTAATAGCATATTAGCCGAATTTCCAGCAGGTTATTAAGAAATGTAACAGAAAAAAAGAAAACGATTAGGGTGTCACAAGCATAGTGAAAATAAAAAGAAATTTCTAGCCAGCCCTTTTAAGTACAGGTGAAAAAATGTGGTCAAGTCGCTGTAATCAAGGTCCATTGGGAGGCCGGGCCGAGAATGCTTGGCGTGGTTCGGATTGCGCGCTTTATCGCGGGATTCTAGCGGCGACTGGCCGCACTAATTGAGCACAGAATTAGCAGCGAGCGGGCTAGAGCGACGGCCGCAGCCGCAGCAGGTACGGAGCCAGGGCTACGCGGAATATTCAAGCTAGTTAGGACGCGGGATCCACTGCTCTTCTTGTTGACATCATTTATTTAATTCGATTATGCAAAATTCTCGGTGAATCCCGGATGAAGCAGTTACAAGTTCCCGCACTTTGAGAGTTTTGAGGCACTAAAGGATTTGCTTAACTTTCTATAAAAGGCTACGTCATTCTCTGGCTACGTCAGTTTCAGGCTAGACGTCATAATAATGTATTAACGGAGCGATAATTGAGAAGAAAAACTTAATGCCAAATACTTAAGTACTCTTCCAAACCCTGTCTGTTTCCTGTATGAATTCGTGGCGCCATTAGATTCAATGTGAAAACGCGACGAAAATACGAAATTGGATGAATAAAAGGTTAATGCAGCCGGAGTTGCGGCGGCATTAATGGAAAAGCTATTAAGAGTTGAATAGGTTGTGTTGATGGTCACTTGAAGCCGCCTTCTTGCGCTAAACCGATGAGATGATTAAAGTGACATTTACCCATCAGAAAAGTTGTTGACGTCGCATCATCGTAACGACATGTTTTACTAATGAATGTCCTATTATAAATTGATCGTTAACCATTTCTAATTCAGGAAAGATTCCTGTAAGGTTATTTTATGTTTGACGGCTATTAATTAACCTAGCTTTTCTTGTGACCCAGCTCGAATGCAACCAGCTTAACTAGACTAGACAGACAACTGTTGCGTAATGGTTGAACTGGCGATTTGCTACGTACGCGTGACTACCCGCAGACCTGCACCGCCGCCATGCACTCGCGTGCAATGTTTTCTACGTAAAGACAATTTGTTTTTATCACGCAAACAGACAATCACGCCAACTCATGGTCAGATGCATCAAACAACATTACCACTTATAACAATCTCATAATAATGAAGTGTATTACAAATGAAATAGCAAGATTAACGTGCTAGCGAGGAATACACAAAACGAATTTTTCACGTATTGTCAATTATATAAAACTAGTAACTGTTACAACTGTATACACAATATTCTGTACATACAAAGGTCGACTCACAGTTTCGTTTATATAAATGACAACGGCGACGACGATACAAGATGGCAAACCGAATGGCACATTACCTAACAGGAAAATTGCATTTTGCTATTAATAAATTATTGGTTAGTGACCTAAAAGGAGTGGTAAAGGGAGTATATGTGTAATGAAGAGAGCTTAAGTCGTAAGTACTCGGGTAAGTAAGCCAGGACGAGGAACTTCCCGGTGATCATTTGTTGTCGTGACTGTCGGATTCATCGCCGCCGCATGGAAGGTTAAGGCTCAGAGTGAGGATTTATCACTTTTATTTATTAGATCACCGTGATGGAATTCGCGGCGCGTCCATTTATGAACATAGCAGCTATGTGTAAACAGTGTTAGTAAGAAAGAGCAATGCTCTCTAGACTAGATAAAACTAATTCAACATTTCATAGGGATTACGAAATAATAATATTTTTATTATTATTAGCCTGAAGTGTCCCACTGTAGGGCAAAGGCCTCCCTCGCTTCCTTCCACTTATCCCGATCCTGGGCCTAACTTTCCCACTCGTCACAGTAGGCTGCGAGTTCGTCTCGCCACCTCTTGCGGGGCCGACCACGACATCTTGTTGCGTTATAATAAGCAAGGATAATAATTCGTGATTCAATTATTAAGTCCATTAATTTACTTACAGTTATTCGAGTGAGTTAGTTGTAAATCAAGGCATATGTTCACAAAGAAATACGACTGACATTTTAAAACGTCGCACAAGTGATGATAGTTAAGTATTATCGAGTTTTATAGTACGAGTTTTAATTACACTGCACAAAACTAAGTCAACAAGATTATTTGCGTCATATTCATACAAATATTCTATAGGTATTTGTGCTATATTATATGTGATGATGCAGGCACGCAGAAAAATAAAACATAACGAATTTGTCTATAAGGGAGTTTTTTTTAAGAGTAATGGCTTCAAATCCGCTAATATTTAAAGAACTTAAAGACAGTATGCAACGGTTTTTAGATATGCCATCTCTCTCTTTAAAAAATTACACGGCTGGAGACTCGGCAGAAGCCAGAAAGCTTGTTAAATAAGTAGAGATAACTATCGGTACAGCAAAACGAGTAGCGAGATTATTCACAGTTACAATACTTATCTTTTACTTTATCTGTACATGCTCATCCAGTTAACTAGCTCAACAATCTCCACGGGCATGGCATATCACTTCATTTTGCACCGGCCTCATACACTTGAACGCGTTCTGTCCTACTTACTCTTTAATTGCTTCTTTACATAATCGGAATATCATGGATTTTGATACGGGTTGTGATTTGAATAGCGTCTTCTAGAATGTTTACCGTCGAAGATAATGAAATGATCGATAGGCAAAGAGATATATATCTTTAGCAGCTTAGCAGCTAAAGCTTAGATTGCACAGGCCTGACGTTCTCTCTACAATTTGATAGCTGATTCTGGGGTATTTTGATGCGCTGATTCAGTTTTTCTCTATCAGATCCAGATTTTTCAGAAAAGCTACAGATAGAAAATCGAGAAAAAAAAAGTTGCCTAAATTCTAACTTTTTATTATAATCATTACAAAAAAAAATACACATAAATTTTCTTTGTGGAACCTGGTCTTTTTTTTCCATAGCTTCTTTTGTGCGATTTTCTCTTAAAATTCAAGTTTGGAATGTCGCGCTTCAATAACCAAAATAAGTCTGCCATAATGCTGAAATTCCATCTTCCTATTGATACCTGACTTAGAACTTGGTGAAACCTTTCGCCTCGTTCTTCGCTAACGGCTCCTAGATTTTCTGGGGAGTATTCAATGTGCCAATTCAGGAAATGGAGTTTAATGCTCATATTACATAACGTATTTCAGTTTAATGGAAGAGCCACAAAAAAAACAAAATTTCAACAACATCACAATTTTCAATTTTACACAATTTTCTTTATAGTCGGAGCTTTTATTGTTCCTCAAATTTTCACCACTTCCTTCTAAGATTTCCACGCTTAATTATAACTCTACATCATTGAGTTTTTCGTCAAAGTTTTCGTCGTTTGTTTTTTATTTTAGGTCCGATGTAAATTCCTTCTTTTAACTTAGCCTCTAAAAAAAATGGAAATGCTGAATTTAGATATTTGGAGCCTTCCCCATCTTTACTACTAAGTGCACATTATACGCAATTTGATGTGTCAAGGCGTCAGCAAATCTTTTTCTCTGGGAGGGAACTAAATTGATGCGCACATCAACTGTTAATTTTTTAAATCAGTGTCAGTACCTACTTACACAAATAATTATTGCTTATCTTCATTAAACCCTTTCTAGTAGTATTCTGAATAATAATAAGGTTATTTCACTTACTCGTCGTGCTTGAACTGGCTCATTACTAAATGAAGCTAAAATGGCCCATTTTCGACGTGGTTAAGGCGTATTACCTATACTTGTTATTTAGTAATTATGAAATTATTGAATAGAATATTTTTTATGTCCCGGCAGAAGAATAAAATACAATAAAAAATAGGCTGTACTAAAATAGGCTGTTATAAATATAAAGTTTTGTAGCTTTTGAAATGTAGGCAGGCGCTCAGGCAATTTTAAATAAAATCTTAAAAATTCAATATCAAATAATCCTGACGTGATGGATTTTTAAATTATTTTTCTTGAAATAAGCACATCAAAATCTATATAAAAAGAAAGATAATTAGATCTTACTGAGGAAAACAATTGTAGGCCTGTGTTATGTTTGCGTAAGCTATAAACTTTAGTAGAAATAATGCTAAACGTAATAATAAATACCTCCGAGTAAATACCTAAATAATGCACTACGTACTACTAAGTGCGACGTATTGATTTATCGACGGCTGAATGCTTGGTAATCGCGTATGGTTGGCTGATTAGCTAAACTTATAGTTCTCCTTGACCACTCATTTAAGACGAAGACAAACATTAAGAAAATAAATAAAAACTAGCAAACAAGTAGTAAGATGGGTTGAATGTACATAGCTTACTAAGATCTGCGTAATAAGGCAGCTTAAAGAAAAATAATAACCACTATAAAGCCATGCGTCTTTCAATCATCTGCAAGCATAGGGGGGATCTATGTCTGAGCCACTCGTAACTTGCGGCCATCCTTGTGCAGCAAGCGAAATCACAAGCACAACACAACACGAGCAACGAGATCGTGGGCCGAGGATGCAGCGCGGCGCGTGCCGAGTTGAACGACCACGCGACCAGGCGCGCGTTTCACTTTCATCGCATCCCGCCCAGCGCCCGCGTACACCGCGAGAAAGCTCCGCTCCACACCCAATAAACAAATAATATTATTTTTGCTGTGAAATTATTGCCAGTTATTTAGTTCTTAACAGGGAAAAATACCTATATACGGGATTTCTTTTTGTGGACAGATCGGAAAAATAATATGGGCTAACTTGAAAAGAAAGAATGGACAAATCATTAGTCTTATCGTAAATAAGTCATCTTAAAAAAAACTTCATATTAGCTTCGAGGTACATTTTATTTCCATGTCATGCCACTGGACAATTCCACACACGCATCGATCACCATAAAATGACATCTCAGCCAGACATCTCAAGCCTTTAACAGATGGACATTTTAATATTTCCATCTCAGGCTGCATTGTAAGCCCTTACGTCGCAAAATCTAGCGTAAAAAGTTGCAGTATTTTATTTTCATTCCAGACATTCAAGCTGCATAGACTGTAGATATGTAATAATACTCACAGGCTTGGTTTAAAAGATTCGCGAAGCAACTTCATGAAATGTAGATAAGTAACATTTCTTATAGGAATAAGAGATTTTCTCTGCTGGTTTCGTATTAGATACGCTATCTACTATGACTACAACTATTACTTATGAAATGACGTAACTACCGAAGTATTGTCAAAACCAGTTTTGGATTATTTATTTCGCAGCGGACATTTTAACCTCCGGTCACTTTCGCCAGGCAATTTCATTGATACAACTTTATCTTTGAAATTCCCATTTGGAGATCGTGATGTCAGGTGAGACAACGCACACACCGTTTTCGGGGCTATTCCACCATTTATCTGCAATTAGCACTCGATGCATAATTTCATTCGAAGGCGTCAACGGTCAATGGTCAATTAAAATAAATTTGGACATTCAGGAACTACCGGAGAGATAACTAAAACAAAATGGTCATTGACTTGCGGCCTTTTACATGAATGCAGGAAGTGATACTGACCAGCTATGTACCTGCATTTACCAATGTTTACGAATTTACCGATGTTTACGTTAAAAGACAATCTGTTTACATTTTATTTAGGTAATTTACCAACTATAAAAGTCTTTGTGTGACTATTTACAGTATACCAAAATACTAGTACATAAAAGAGTTATATGTCATTGAAAGAGTTTATTAAAATGCTATACGAAACTTTAGCGATCACGTTTTAGTAAACATAGTAAAATAATGATGTCAGAAAAGGGCACTTTACCTTGATGTTACTATACTACACCAAACCAATTCGCCTAAAATTAATTTACTCTATTGAGCAGAAATTAAATTCTATCATTGAAATGGTCAATGAAGGCACGGGTTATGGATGAATGAATAACAACCATTGCCTTTTAAATTACGATACCAGGTAAAAAATACTAAATCTACTCGTATGAAGCTGCGAACCAAACGACTTTAGGTTGTTATAAGGGGATTCTTTAGAACTCTTTCTTTCCCACGAGAAAATTATGCAACGGCTAAGTGCAAAGTGAACAGTGTAACATCTTATGCTAATGCGAATAAATGAATATCACAAATATGTAAAAACTAGGAATATAAATAACTATTTTATACGTCGAGTATGCTCGACGTAAAGACGTGAGAATAGTCAGCCTGCTAGCTTTCATACTTTCATGTTATAGGCCGGATGTTGAGAAAATGAAAATAAACTATGTATAACTCAAAGTTATTGAAAAAGGTAAAGTTTGCTATTGTTATATTAACGTTTGCATAACTTATAAATGTTATGATAAGTTACATCAACCATAGCTAAACTACTGCGCAATGGCGCACTATAAGGAAAACATGTCATTAAGGTCTACCTATACATTACGTCGCCACATCCTCAACTCATGAAATCATTATTTTCATACATAAATGGTAGTAATAGTAAAGCAAATAAAATATGCCTCTATTTGCATAGAATCGATATTTTCCACTATTTTTCACGGCAAATTCTAAGAAAATTTGTCAAAGGAAACAAACAATTTGGTTCCCGTAGATTGCTTTCGGTAAGCAAAGGAACCAACACAGTAAATTGCACGTCCTTAATGCTAATAGAAATTACTTCCTTCCCTTTCAGAAGGTCTTCTGCGTAGAGAACAACGCTATTTTCTAGCTTAAGAATGAAAGGCTAATGAAGGAAATACTCGAACTGCAGTTAAACACTGAATCCGTAATAGAGGGCGAAATATGCGTCATAAATATTTGAATAAAGCACTGAGGAGAAAATGATGTATAATTTTATCACACAACCCTGCAGCCACGGTCATGAGGTAAATAATGTACAATGAATTAGTGTCGGTCGCTGCATTTTACGGATAAGATTTAGTACTAGCTACTGAAAAATAAATGTCTTTGATTATCCTGTACAGGAAATCGTACGTATAAAGTATTGTAACGCTGGCGGCGTCCAGTAAGGTGCGTGTGACAGCCGTAAATAAAGTGCTTCCTTGCAGGGGCTGTTGTCATGGGTAGCATTAATTCTGTTTTGGCGATGACTTGTCTCCATAAATCATAGGACACCAAGTCACGCCCTATTTTTATTACATGTCTGTCTATGACTCAACGTTCGAGCTCTAAGTATAAACTAAGACGTGAATAGACCACTTGGACAAAAAGTAAATAGACGCGTGTGTACACGAGTATGTAGGTGTAACACAAAACCTATTGGATGGATACCGTGTGATACCACATGCAGCGTTTATGGCTAGACTCCCGCTAACTTGACGCTGACTCAGAAACTCAGAACCTCAATATTTCTTGATGATTATTAAGTGGAAGTATAATAATAATCACCTTACAAAATTAACGAGCAGTATTGACACGACGGTTTAGTTTTATGGCGTATTACGTACTTTGTACCACTTAGCGATGGCTTAAAGCTGGAGAAAAAAATGTTTAGGTTATCTTTATGAAATCAGTGCCTTATTTGAGTTTGAGCAAGGAGCCGTGGTGGCTATTACTACATGCCCACGCTGCGAACCAAGGCAGTCATCTGCCGACCTTGTGGCGACGCGACGGCGACCCTACATACTGATTTGATCGCTTCCAACTTGCCAATTTAGTACGTAATGAAATAAAATGATGGGTGTTGTTCTATTATATTTACTCTTATGAATACTCTTGTTTTTGTTGGTGTTGTCTGACTTTCTGACTATTTGAAGCTATAATTTATACTTAGCATAGAAATATTAAAGTAACCAAGCTATAAGAATAAAATAGAAAACTTACTTTGAGAAGTTATTTCAACATCGTATTACGGTTTTATTCAAGTTTACTAATTAAGTATTCATATCATATAATAACAAAAGTAATTGAGCAAAGTAATTTTAATTTAATACTACAGCTAGCCATCAAACAAATTAAAATACAGTCAGATAGTTTTCAATTAACGTGAGTAATATATTTATGGGTTCCGAGTTAAATGAACTATAATACGAAAGCCAGACGCATGCACTATCTAAATTGAATTGTCTGCGGAACATTTTATTGAAAAACTGTCGGTCGTCGTGATTGTTTACAAACAAACGTCTAGAGTCGACCGCTACTAAAAATCTAGTCCCACACGATAAATTAGCTTGTTCTGCAGATATTTTTATGGCTTTTGAGGATTATAACAACATACCCCATAAAGTACTAAAAAAGACTACATTGTCACAAAAAGGAATGTGTTTGCTTTTAAAAACGTAAAAAAATGAATTATACATACATACCTGAAAACTTAATTATTTGTATGGATAACACAGGGCAGCGAAATTTTAATTTAATTTTAATCCAGCTGATTGCCTGCGACTTCGCTTGTTTTCATATTTATTTAACCATTTATTGTACACAATAAACAAGAAAATTACAATAACAAAAAACATATTACATTATCAGTGGCCAAATAGACAAGGAGCAGTAGAATAGAGCAGTATATTGTGTAACGGTGACTTTAATTTATAGCTCACGCGACACCAATGAAGATAGATACATTGCACCTAAGGAAAACGGGACATCAATTTTAGAAACCACTACTGCTACCGTAATCCGTAAAGAACATTGGAGAGAAAACATTTCTGAACACCATACTTATCTGACTTAAAATATTAAGAAGATATGAACCAAAATTAATGTAAGTAATACACTGTCCAGACGAAAGGTTAAGTATAAGTGAAGTTTGAAGAGGTAACTTACAGTTTATTTTAAGACGACTGGCTGTACTTTAAAACACTCAAGTATCGATTCGTGCCGCCTCCGGTAGAGCTATTTACACATTGCTAAACTTCACGCTTTATTAGTTAGAGACTTCGCAAAGTAACGCTAAGAAGGATAAAATACACGTAGTTTAAATACCTAGTATGACTTCTCAATACCACATGAGAGAATACTATATCACAAGCACAGTAGTTAGTCTACATATAAACAGAGTCACAAAACTGCACACAACTTCTGTCAGATGTTTAGCCACGGCTTTGAGTGAGTCAGCCGTTCTGCGGATGGTTCCTTTGTTTGTTTACACTGCACCGGCGACTACCACTTGGGGACAACAACTAGATACTACTATCGTAGCGTAAACGCGAACGTGCGGCGTCTAGCCTATTCGCTCGCCTATCGCCGACTGTCAGCAGACTACCGCCGCCGCTTTGCCGACGAACGAATTTCCCTAATACTGAAGACTAATGTCACTTCACAAACGACACTTCATCTTCATCCATGCCATTTGTCTTAACTGCGCAATCGAAACAGACATTTCGCATATTAACCAACATAAGTGGAGCTAATGACAAATAAATCTGTTCGGGGTGACATCATGTGGGGCATTCAGTCATTTATTACGCAACCAGCAGAAACTTGTACTTTCTGCTGTTTACAGACCAATAATAAAAGGAACGTTTTAGAATCGTTGCTAACCCGTTCAACGAGCCGTAAACAAAAGTTGACGTTGATCGCTGGAACTAATCAACCCTCCTTAACTAATGTCCAACTAAAAGCAGACAAGGCAACTACGCTTTACATCCAATTCCAAGAAAATATACTGCAGCCCGTTGAAGCTATCATAATGAAACCCTGAAGGTATACAAATGCGTAGCAATGAAGTAGTGGACTGGTGCGCGAACAGGGAACGAGTAGCGATTTCCTGGGGCGATCTGTTCTCGAGTTACAGCGGCTAGACAGATTGCACAGGAAACGATCACAGCCAATGATACCTTTTGTAATAGACACCGATGCACTTGTAAAACACGTACCCTGAACTACATCTTAAAGCGTAACGAATAACTACACACAATAAAAGCGATCTGTAGACTAATCAAATCTAACGTGGAAAATTTTGTATTTCTTATTTGACGTTGATAATATTTGCATTGAATAGGAAAACATTTTTCATGGGAACGTTAACTCATATAAAATCGTGTCTTCTTTAAAAACACGCGACGATTGGAGGTCGTTCAATGTGATTGACTGTAAAAAACATTTTTATCGTCGTATTCATCATCTATTGTTTTTATTAATTACTTTATAAAATAAAATAGGTACATTGTTATGTGGCACCTAGTCACCAATTCGACATTTATTCTCCTGCAGAAAAGTTGAACGTTACCCAATGTGACATCTCAGAAACAGACATTATTTTATTGGCGTCCTAGAAATATTCGTCCTTGGCAAGTTATTGACCAGCCGGCAAAGCGAATAAAAAGAGAAAAAAAAAACTAATTTCGTATTAATATTTTTACAAAACAGAACGCTTTGTCTAAAATTAGCGAATAAATAATGTTTTTGATCATTCCCATCCCAATAGACTAGAATACATTATAAAACGAATAAAAGCACACATATACATACACTTTTTAACACATACTTAATTAAATTTACGTAAAGCTTCAGTTATAGGGACAAAGATGAGTAAGTTATAGTGTTGGCGTAACAAATAGACGTTTAAACGCGCATCGTGTCAATGGGACCACGACTCCACATCCGCGCAGTCGTTGTGGCAAAATGCAACACAATTAGTGGTATTTGTGGCAACTGGAGCGTGAGAGGAATCCGGCGAACAGTAGTGCACGCCGCCCGGCGCGGCTTGCGCTCAAGCCTGTCTTCTGCTGGCTGAGCTGAAGTATTGCCCCGTGACCAACTCTACACTCACTGCCTGCATACAGTGGCCTCCACATGATCACACCGATTGAATAATGATGCACCAACTACTTCGGTGTGCCAACAAAGTAATAAAAAAGCTACAAATGGATACACCCATTTGTCATCGATCGCAGAAAGCTTGCGTTACGGTCTGACAAATATTTTGAGCTCTACTATCCCCTTGTGAGACATTTCGACGCACATAAAAAGGACGTGTAGGTTTTATTGCTTAACCTTTATTATAGGACTTATAAAGTCAAATTTGGTATAAACACACCACATTGTGTAAAATATATTTTAATGTTAGAGGACTCTTTGAAAAATGTTAGCGATGTTAGTCGTAATTAAAAAGCGCGCCAAGGACTTGTGTTAATGAGCCCCCAGTAGCAGTCCGTATAATCCACCGATACCAGAACGAGTTCCATCGGAAATGTTACAGATGAAGCAGCTAATGCCGAGTGGCAGGCCGTGACCTGCTTCCCATCTATGTGGATAACGAGAGACAGTAAATTACCACGCATCACTCTGCGGGTTGCATTTGCCAAACAGCATCCAAAGAGCGTCAACTGTGTTGCGTACCGTGATTTGACAAAACGTCGTCTTCCAACTTCAAATTGGATGGATTTTCTCTAAACTTGAAATAAAATATTAATTTCTTTCTTTTATACCTACATATTATAGTCTGCAGTCGGTATTATTTGGATTGCAAGGAAAAGGTCTTTCGTGAATATATTCAGTTTGAACCTGAGAAAAAAAATAGGCACCTTACTTGATCATTAATTTAAAATAAATTAGGATGCTAGAAACATAATGGTACTGTACATATTAACTAAATATTATTTGCTATGTGTAAAATAGTGTCTGATGTGATAGTGAAAATGTATTTGTGAACTACGAGGCGATAATTAATTCAACATCCGCGTTACACGGGTCGCAAAATTTTACAATTGATCGATCAATTAGCCACTGATCCCGCTCGTACAGCCGACGGCAAAATAACCGAACTAGAGTATCTTAAAATGTTTCGTATCGCCGTGTAGCAGAGTCAAAATTGAGCTTGGCTTAATCGTCATGTGGTTTGCTTTAGTCGCCCACTACACTGTACTCATCAAATTAGCCTCGCAAATATTGTCGGGGCTCCGATGATGTCATGCGCCACGCCTGACGTTCCGCCGTTGTCCGTCAACACTTGGACAATCATTCACTTCGGCTCATATTGTTTAATATATCCATGCTAATAAAATAAACCCATGTAACATCCAAGGTTTTACATCGCATAGCATAACAGCAACTACAGAGGAAAACAAATGTTTACGTCGAGATGGAAAATCGATGGCACGCTCCAACGATTTCCTCGATAACAAGGTTGTCTTACAGACGAGTTGAAGTAGCATTGTTGTATCTATTGTGATGAGAATATACTTCAAACAAGCATTTGCCAGTTTTCTTACACATTCCAGAAGACGATTACAAAGAAGTAAACCTTAGTAATCTTCGATAATACCCTTGATCAGTCTCCGATGCTATCTCGGATCGATATAAGATCCCTCCCCAGTAATATTAGGCGACCATGGTCGCAGATATACGGTTCTTTTCACAAGTATTCCTTTGTTGCAAGGTGATCGCGCGAGTCATGACCGGCGCTGGCGTCGTCGCCGCACGGACGTACTCGCCGCTGACTCATAAACTTCAACCGCTTTAATTGTCTTAACGACATCGACCCTACTTCCTCGCGATAATCCTCCTTTGTGACGCGAAACGACTCTTCCTTCAATACTCCCGTTCCCAATACGAATTATCGGAGGTTGCTGACTCCTTGACAAAGCAGTCTTTGACAAAATGTTTATTGTCGTAAGTACATAATAGAGGCTATTAAAGTGGCGTGCTACTGTGTGTCCGCTAACCGCTGACACACAGGACAGAATCTTAATACCGGGGACAGTAGTGGAATCGTGAGTGATCGGTCGATCGAGACGTGACCGCCACTTAGTTGCTATCGCGCGTACATCTTCGGCTTGTACTGGATGATTGAAAACCGTTCCTGTATCTTTTACAGGCGAGTTTTGATCGGCGAATTTATACCTCGACGTCGTCGTCGCGAGAGACGGCTATGATCAATGGCTGTCATGTCATGAGTCAGAACAACATATGCATGTGGTAGACAACCCTAAATTTAGACACAGACTGTGCTGCAAAATTGTGTGTATTTGCATTGGCTGCTCTGCTAAATTTAGGGCGACGATCCGGCTATGTATATCGCTATTTACTTCGCCGTCTAGTCTGCTTATGTGGTTAATACACCTGCAATTTTAGGAAGACTAATTTCGGATCAAACATTTTGTCTCATGAATGGTAAACATGTCTTGAAGTCTAAATAAACATTATTTCAATTAACGGGACATTCGTCGCGCGACGTGGTTGCTTGCATCCTTCAGTACCAAGTTGCTCTGTTGCTTAGATATTATGATTTATTTGTAGAAGCTTTTTGTTCAGAGTGTAAAACAATGTGTGCTAATATGGCCGCCAACCGTTGGCTCGTAAGAGCACACATTTGTGCTCTGGTACTTCTCGCATATGCGGTGAGAAAGAAATACTTTTTTGACGAAAGATATCCGATTTTAGTGGTTGGGACGTGTATGGCGGGCTTTATAATAATATTTTCATTAAAATGGCAACACAAAAAGCTTTTGGTTGGAAGAAAAAAATAAAAATATGACAACTGTAACTTTTACGAATTTTCGCGGGTTCGGAAAATTTTTAGTGCGTGTTTATTGTGTTTGTTACGGTATTTACGGAAAGAAAAGGTCAGTAAAGTATTTATACATGTTCTCTGGTTATTCCTTTACATATAAAACTTGTATATTTATGAAAATAGTGCTCTTTGATACAATCAAACTCACTTTGAATAAAAGTTGTACTTCACAGCCCATTTTTTTTTTGCGATTTATGTTAGATTCCCTGAAGTATTTATAACAACAAGTACCTATATCGTAAAATGGATGATTATTCATGAATACTATTCAAGATTTCTTTCATTACTAACGCCTAATGTTGATTTTCATGAGTTTGAAAATACGAGTCGCACGACATATGTTTGATATAGGACCAATACGGCCATAAACTTTGATAGCTGTTTTCATGAAAAAAATGTATGTGGACTCAAATATAACGAGAAACGTTTGCAACACGTATTTATTACAGTTTTATTGAGAGTAAATTTATTTTTCTGATACATTATGTATTTCTCGTAATTCTATTTTATTTACATTATGTCAGCAAAGTTTCTAGACCCTGAAGTTTCCGTACCTGTAATTATATTGCAAAATGATAACTAACATATAAAAAAAATTGAAATAGATCGTAATATATTCTGGAATTAGATTTTAGTAGTAGAATGAATGTTATCTCTCAAAATTACTTGTAATTTATATTTATCTAACCCTAGTCCTTGCGAAAATCACCGCCATTTTTTTTCGCGAAATTTGACACGAGCGAAACGATGGTGTCAAATGTCAGTGCCCCCGAGCACACAGGTTAAGATAAGATAAGATATTATAAAATGATACCTGTTCTCATAGGAACCAATAAGACAAAGATAGTAACCTAAATAAACACTGATCAATGCCAAAGTGCACATAGTAACTGGCCTTTAGCCAAAACTTGCTATTTGCTTACTTGCTTTGCTATGTGGTAAATAATACTTAAAGAATAATAATAAAATAAGTACTTAGTTTAAAACATTTCTAACTCTTGCAATTTTTACAAAGTCTAAAATGGTTTAGGACATTAATTTAGTACTTGCAATAGAGACCTCTGTAAAAAATGTAGTTTTAGATACAAGATAAAATATTGTAACTAAATTAATTATTGTTTTGCAATGCTAATATATAAGTAGCTATTTTAGAACTTATTACTAACTCTGGCTCGTTGATTAAAGCAATAAGACATCTATAAGTTATCTCAATGTCAGCATCTGTGACCACTTTAATTCAATATAGTGCTAAGATTCCAAATGTGCCTAGTTTATTTTTAACAGACTTGATGTTTAACTTGAATATAATATTTTCAATGCCAAAAGCACAAAATTTACTCACAGAGACAATAGCTTTAATGAAGTCCGAGAAAAAACAACAACCTACCTACTTGGTTTTTGTGTTTATAATACAATGCATAGTTTCCATTCCCACATCATAGAAAATGTAACAGAAAAACTTTGATGAAATGGATTAATTGGGAAATTGTCATTCAAATGGAAATGGTATGATATAATGTGAATCGATGTTTTGTTTGAAGCACAGATATAAAAAGTTTAAATTATTATACCTTATTGTAATTTAGACTGGCAAGAACAGTGTTTAGTCTCAATAAAAATAAAATGTCATAAGCATAAGTAGGTACAACAGAACGACTGTAGGTACCTAAACTAAAACATGAAGAAGCTTATTAATCCAATATTTAGATAACCTCAGGGCTAGCAACAATAAACTAAATGTAATGCTTAAGGTAACCTATTATAAGTAAAACAAAATCAAGAAGTCACCATTATGACTGTAAAAACAAAGTACCTATATCATTTTAATATGATATTGTTGGAATTATTTTTCCGCGTTCTAAACGAGGACGTTCCATCCCGCCTACAATCTTGAACAAGTAGGAGCTCCGTGACAAACTTCGTTAGTCATACCATGTAGACCCAAGATACACTAAAATTTTTACTTACCAAATGTAGCTGATATCAGATATGAAGATAATTTTATCAAACAATCCTCACTTCATTATCAAATCACTGTCCATAAGAAATAAGAAACTCGTAAACACACAACACATACGTCACTTACGAGAGTCCGCCATTTTATAAAATTTTCCCTACGTTCCGAGACGCGCTGAAATCGATTAAAGTACCCATAATCGCGTTCTGAATCACTGTCAGCCATACATTTTTTTGCTTTTCTGATCACTGACAGCGCTGAAAGTATGATTCGGAATGCGCCCTTTAATAGTGTTGCCAAAATGTAACAGCTATAGTAGCACAGCACAGCATAGCCGCGAGCGCGACATTTAATTTAAGCCGCGTTTCCATTATGCAAGTAGCCTGCATGCGAGGTGCAAGTTGCATGCAGTTTGAGTAATGGAAACGTATAAAAATACGATAATTTATATTTATATTATATTTAGTAAGATTTATATAGTAACCCAAGTATAGTAATACTTGGGTTACTAAAGGATGAGCTCTGACAGATTAAAATTTTAAAAACTTTTTAATTTTATTTCGTTTATTCATTTATTTATTAAGTAAAATTACATACTGTTTAATGATAAAATAAGAGGTGAAGTTACTTTGTTTTAAAATTTTAGCTATTATGGTTTTTAAACTGAATATTATAAAAAAAAGTTGTTAACGTCGTATGAAAAATTTTGCAGCTGTCAGAACTTATCCTAAAAAGCGCCCACTACACTCTCGTCCGAAGTTCTTCGACGAAGTCTCACGAAGTATCAAATTGGTGTAAAAGTGAAGCCCGAAGTTGCACGAAGCGCCTCTCTATACTCTCGTCCTCGGCTTACTTCGATCAACTTCGCGAGTAGTGTAGTGGACGCTTAATAACCCGACTATAGGACGTATTATGTGTTCCGACTGACGTCCGAAGTCCATTATGAGAGAGAGCCTCGCTTTTCTTCCGCTTGCCGCCGCCAAATGTCGCTGCTTATCCGTCACGTGACCTAACAGGAGCGCCCTCAACGGCAAAACTGTGAACTACTCATTTAACATATAAGCCGCCATGATGTGTCGTTTTTCGTTCCGTACGCTAGTCCGCTAGAATACCTTCAAAATTCAAAATACCGAATTTTCTTGTTTGAACTTTTGAGACAAAAGTAAAAAGTTCGGTTTAATTAGTGGTTTAAACATTATTGCTTATCCGTTACTGTAATTTTTTCGTTTCCAAAATGGACAATGTTAATCACGCGCCCGTGGTTTCGTCGCGGAAAAGATTACGCAGTGCGTCTCTGAGTTCTACGTCTTTGGATAGTGAAAAAGAATGCTCATCGAACAACGACAGTTCTTCGGATGGTGCAAGCAACAGCGCCCCAGGTGCCGGGTGCAACGACAGACGTGAGTCTGGCGCAGCCACTGCGTCGCGCTCGCGTAAAAGGAAACGGCGTAAGCGCGCATCCTCTTCGGAATCCAGGTTGTACCAAAGCTTTGATTTAAATAAATAAATAAATAAATAAATAAATCTTTATTTAACTTAAGCAAAGCAATATTTACATTAGATGCTGAAGCCTGTAATAGCAAACGCTGTGCTACAGGCGTCAGTGTCTTCCCATACTATGTCTAAATCTAAACAGTTAAGTATATAAAGAAACATAATCTATATAAGTATCTATTTAACTATATTATATGTGTCGCGTGTGTATGTATGTATGTGTGTTTGTCTGTGTGTGTGTGTGTGTGTGTGTGTGTGTGTGTGTGTGTATCTGTGTGTTTGTGTGTGTGTGTGCGTTATTAAGTTATTTTACCCTGATAAAAAGCTCCTCCGTTGCATCATAGTCTAGTTGTTTAAGTTTATCCAAGACATATTTCTGAAACCGGTGATTATTGTATTTTTTAACTGCACTAACGTCATTACATAACCTATTGTAAACCAAAGGAGCAACGTAATTGTAGCTATTTTTAGCAAAAGCTGTACTATATATCGGCACAGGAAGTTTTACTACTCGCTTTTTGCACTCGGGAAGAGTGGGTACAATTTGTATGTGATATCGACGAAGACTTGCGTAGATAAATATTTTCCTGACTGACAATACATCACATAACCTCAGTCAGTGGTGGAATGCCTGAATGAGAGTTTGTTCATAACCTTAAGTACCGCGCGCTGAGCACGCTCCACTTCTATAAGAAAAGTCTTCGATGCGGAACCCCAAACACAAATGCAGTATGAGACAATGCTTTGACACAGAGATTTATATGTGAGTGTAAGGATATCCTTACTAGCTACATCTCTAAGATTCTTAAATATGAAGATAAGCCTTCGGACTCTATTAGCAACTGCCTTTACCTGCAAACCCCAACTTAACCGCTACGCTCGTAAGAGCACAAATGTGTGCTAATATGGCCGCCAACCGTTGGCTCGTAAGAGCACACATTTTAAACTGTCATCTAATATAATGCCCAAATATTTAATATCTCTGACACGAGTTAAATATGCACACGCACAAATTGGTACGCTACAAGTCCTTCTGTTACACGGATAAGTATGTAGTTGTAGTTTGAAGTCTTCATTAGGTCGAGTGCGGGCTGTTATGCTGAAGCAGATATATTTTGTTTTAGCTGTATTTAGAGTCAAAAGGCTACATTCCAACCAGGCAGTAACACGCTTCATACCCGTCTCAGCATGTCGCACCTCACTCCAATTTACTATCCCAACAATTAGTGAGTCATATCAATAATGTCATGTCCACAAACTGTAATTATATTTTGAGCAAAATTTCGGCGAAGACGCCGGACGCCCCTCCCTTGAACCCTATGGAGCCACCTCCGGCGCCGGTAGACGACTTGCATCCTCCTCAAATACCTACTCCCCTCGAGAGCATCGCTGATTTAAATGTCGTTATTAAAGAGCCTACAATATCAAAAGCAAATCCTGACCGCGTAGCTAAAATAACGGCCATGCAGAGGTTTGAGTCACCCGATTGGAATGCAGTGCGTTATACCGACATACAAAAGAAATATGTAGCATACCCTTGTTTTACCGAATTGAGAGTTAATAGAAGCGTTTTACCTACCAATAAAACGCATATTAATTTACTTACCTTATTCGAAACTTATATTGAGATAGCAGTCACGTGTTCCCGCCTATATTTCTTTCTCTTTCTAACGTAAGTGTCTGTCTCTTTCTACTTTTTCTCTCGTTGGATGCAGGTGGCTACGGACCGGTCGCACTGGAGTGCGATTGGAGAGGCCTATGTTCAGCAGTGGACTTTAACAGGTTGAAATGATGATGATGATGATGAGTTCCATAGTTCAGCTCAGCGCAGGGTTTGATTATGTACTACTATACTAAAAATTATGATATTCGAACCGTACTTTGAGACTTCTATAATTTTACATTATTTTAGAAGGCACTCTGTATACAGTTTACTATAAATGATGTTAAATTAAAAGTGGATTTCATGTATGTAGATCATAGAAAATATTTTTTGAAGACTCTGATTCCAACCCTGGATGTTTTCCAATTCGGGAATGCAAAATATTTTATAGACAGTTTGTGTAGAGCAACCATAGACAAACATGCATATTTTTTGTTTTGTTGAGATGTTTTCTGTGTATTGATTGTGTACATAAACGTAGTTTTACTATATGGCAAATACTCTCGTCCTCGGCTTACTTCGATCAACTTCACGAGTAGTGTAGTGGTAGTTATGGTGTACAGCAAAACATAGCAGGAGTTATGCAAAGAGGATGGAGTTACACCTTTATTGATCAAAACTATCAAACCTCTGTCGAAACCAAAACATTTTTGGCATACCTTCAGTGATCGAAGGCCTGTGGTACTACCTCTAAGAATATTATTTGTAATAGTAAAATAATTTATTAAAGTTGGGTTATTATAGGATGGGTTCTGACAGCTTCAAAAATTTTCATACGACGTTAACAACTTTTTTTAGTAATATTTAGTTTAAAAACCATAAAAGCTAAAATATTTAAAAAAAGTAACTTCACCTCTTATTTTATCATTAAACAGTATGTAATTTTACTTAATAAATAAATAAATGAACGAAATAATATTTATAAGTTTTTAAAATTTTAATCTGTCAGAACTCATCCTATAGTAACCCAAGTATAGTATTATAATTTATAAAGTAAAAGCCCGCATTTGTTAAAAAAAGCTCATGACTTACAGATTTTTTTCTTTTATTACTTGTGCTATAAGAGCTAGCTTCTTACCAAATTTCATGATTGTAAGTCAAGGTGAGGTGTAGATCACCTGATACCCGTAAATTTTGCGAGTGTGAATAAATTCATGTTTGTATTTGTAAAGATGAATTGCTTGTAAAGATGAATTCATGCTTGTGTTCGAAAGAAAAAAAGGTCTCGCTCGACAGACAGACAGAAATTATACTATAATGTTTTCTTTTTCCTTTTGAGGTATGGAACCTTAAAGCTTGATAATAATGTATTATTTGAATCACCTGTTTGTCTGAAAACCCATGTGGCCTTTGGCGGTTCTAAAGCACTGACTGTCACTGACTTCAGAGGTCAGGGGGCAGGGGGTAGAGAAAACGATAAGGGCTTACAGTTCAGGCGAATTAGCTACGCAATGTATATCAAATTGTAATTTGTTACTAGTAACTTGTTGCTTCGTGAAACGGGACCCAGGTGTCAGCCTTACAACCCACACGATGAAGAAATATTTAAAAGTAAATTATTTTACTCACCGGCACATCTAACCGCCCACCCTTGTATTTCGGGTTAATTTTTAACTACGCTTATTGTTATACATTAATTCTGTGACGAAAGTATAGTACCAGCTATTCTTGCTACTAACTGTACATCACTAAATTATATTTTATTGAAGTAAACATGTGGCATTGTGCAAATAGCATTATGCCAAAAAGAAAAAAAAAAAGGAAAAAAAAAAGGGCACCTTCTATATTTTTCCTGTAATCCTTTCTGAATCCTATCCAAATTCCGATCCTTATTATAATTTAATCTTTTAATCGTTTCCTCGTTGGCCGCGTTCCGATTTGCGCTGAAATCACTTTGAGTACCCAAAACCGCGTACCGAATCACTGTCAGTGGGATTACGGCAGCCATTGTGACGTCACGGATTGCGTCATGACCGCCGCCATCTTCCGCTAACGGCGCCCATGCTCCAGAGCTCAATTCTCGTGAGCGTTATGTCAAATTCGACTTTGACATATTGTTTATTTATTTTTAAAAGTTAAATGTTTAATGTTTAAATGTAAAATTAACGTGTCTTATATTTATTTGCTTGAGCAAAATTAAAAACACGTTATTCAATTATGAAATGGCGATAAATTACTGAAATATCTTAAATCAATTAGTTTTGTAGGTTAGGGTTGCCAGATGCTCGATAGTAAAAGTTTTGACTCAGGCACATACATACATAAGATAATATCATAGGCAATCTCATTAAACATAAATAGTAATATCAAACATTCTTTTTTGTATTTTTATAATTTCATGTGCCTATTTACATCTCCAATTTTAAAACCTTTTCTTATTTTGGGTACTAGCCATGCGAAAAGTGCTGTTTTCACAGCTGTACGATACTTTTTTAATACGTATAATAATTAAGAATTTTGCCAGTTTTGGTACGGTAATCAACATCTGGCAAGACTGAGTTATAAGCAGATTCAGCGCGCTCAAACGCCGTTCCGTTTTGATTTCGCTCATGAGCCGTATGTACCTACCCTATTATCGCGATTTCTGAATCGGTACGCGAGTAATCGCTGTCAGTACTTTGAGCCGTGTTTGATTCGGAATACAGCCATTGACATGACAACTGACAGTCGAGTTAATTGAGGTTAGGTATTATTCGGTATTATTATTTTTGTGTACAAATGATAGTATTCTGTAAATTCGTACTAAAGTAAATAAATATGCTCGCAAAAAACGGCAAATTGTTTACCTATATTGGATCCCTACAAGCTTCTTTCAATATTTTAAGAAAAAAGAAGTCGTTCAAATATGGTTTACCATTTTTCATATTTGTAGTTGGAGGATCATTTGGATTGCGGGAATGGACACAGATCAGGTTAAAATCAATTAAATTTATTGGATTGTATATTATTCAAAATAATTGTTCGGTATAATCAATGGTATGGAGTAAAAAACATAATCAGACAGCTCAATCTTACTATAAGTTGGGTTATTTTAGGATGAGTTCTGACAGCTTCAAAATTCTTCATACAATGTTAATAACTTTTTTTTAATATTCAGGTTAAAAACCATAAAAGCTAATAATTAAAAATAAAGTAACTTCACCTCTTATTTTATCATCAAACAGTATGTAATTTTACTTAAAAAATAAATCAATGAACAAAATAATATTAAAAAGTTTTTAAATTTTTAATCTGTCATCATCCTACAGTAACCCAACTTATAGGTATAGATACGAGGATATAGCATCGTTTTCACAGAGTACTTTTTTATATACGATCGTTTTCCGATTCTATCATTGCCTTTTTGTGTATTAAACATTTAGATTGTTTTTGTCATTACACAAACCGATGCCTACATGTTACTATGGTGCTAGCCGTTACACGATAAAGGAAAGAAAACCATCAGATGGATTATCTATTATACAACAAGAAATGCCTACTGGTATATTGTCAGTTTATCATATTTTAAACAATTTCTTTATGACAATTTTTGTCTTTTTCTTTGGTATATTTTATCTTTTTCTTTCTTGTATTTCATATTCATATTATTCAAGCTGCTTGTTTAAAAATAGTCAAGTATCTACTCTTATCCCTCAGTTGTTTATAGGTACCTACTTTACCTAACTTGATTAAGTTTCTTAAAGTTCGTAGGTTCCTATGAATAGGAAACTCAAACATAACAAGCTGTTTTGGTGCGAGACTGTGCTTTATTAAAATTAACTCATCCCCTTTGTTCGCAATCTTTTTATGTGACGCGAAAAGTAATATGGATGAGAAAGGATACTTTATTCTCGAACTTTTTACATGCTAAATAACTTAGCTAAAAATACAAGCACAAAAGATCTATAAATACTAGAATGATCCATACAGTTGCAGAGGCTAATGCAAGATGATGCAATAATTACATTTCACCACTGTTGCAATAAGTGACTCATGTCAGGAATATTATAATTTTTCAATTTAAAGAATATATGTAAGTTTTCTTTTTTAAATTTCAGTAAAACATAAATTAATTTAAGAATTATAAAAGAGAAGGCACCTGATTTACATCTTCTGTAGGTACCTACTTAACTATGTGATATTATTTTAATATTTTTTATTCAGCTGCACCATTTATCAGCTTGGTACTGTTGGTACTGTATAAGTATGATTTCACGAAATTAAAATGCAAATTAATTAAATTAATAAGCTAACTAACATTATGTAAAACACATGAAACAAAAATTGAAACATTGTGAAACTGTCGTGTTGTTAACTAACATTATTAAAAATAAACCCATTAATTTTCAGATATCAATTCTCACAAGTAAAGGGTATTAGCAGGGAGGAAGCGGAAAAAATGGGCCTCCATAAAGAAAAAGAAGTCACCCTTGAGAAAACGTTTGAAGAGATCCAGGAATTGGATATCGACAACTGGGAGAACAAAAGGGGGCCACGCCCTTGGGAGATGCAGCAACCACAACAGCAGCAAAAGAAATAATCCAAATAGTGTAGAAAAATCCATTGTAAATAGTGTAGAAAATTCGTTGTACAGAGATTATGTTTAGTAAAGACTAACTTGTTATTTTAATTACTTATGTATTAAAAATAAATATTGCTTAGTCAAGATTACTTTAATTTTATACATACCTATTTAGATGCCTACTAATCTTATGGTCGAAAAGCACTGAAGCAGTCATAGAATGTTCATTTATGAGCTTTTGAAACTTAATAAAATGAATTAAAATTATAATAGGTATACATTTGAATTAATCATACTCATTTAGGTATAACTACGGGAAGAAAAATATGCCCTTGGTACACCCAGGTGGACTAATGGGGTGAGGTGAACCACGGGTTGGGAGGGATCTATGACTGTACCTGACCAGCAGATAATAAAGTACCATGGGTGATGGATGGATGCCACCTACTTTTTTAACGTAATTTCATTATACTTTTGTTTAAAGACTTAGTTACAGATTGAATAAAAAAATTTAAGTACCTAAGTATTATAAATTAGGAACCTAAATAAGTATAAAGTAGCTGGGTATAAGAATAAATAAAGAGTAGAACCACCGAATTAATATAGTAGTAGAGCATGACTTTCTATGCAAAAAAAATATGTTGCTTGTTTTTGTTGTCAAAGAGGATATAATCACTACGTTTTGTTGTTGTGTTTTTTATGTAGGTATCTTTCTTTTATGCGAACTGCGAAACAAAATCGCAGACGACTGACGAAGTCACGCCACCTCATGAATGACAAAGAAACGTGACGCATGTGTTGCTGTTTCTATTTTTACAAATATGGGAGAAAGAGATACAGAATGATTTTCGTCAAACTTCGGAGTGACTCGTTGTTTTACGTCGTTCATATTGATCGTTCTAAGAGGTTCTATAAAAGGAACTAGCGCTCAATGGATGACGCATTTTAAAAGAAGAATTCGTGTGGAAAAGTAAACTGTGTATTGACAAGTTAGAACTTTGCTGAATATTCCAGAGCTGTCGTGTTTGTTCAATATCGTTAGCCCTCATTGGTTTTGTGTCCCATCAAACCAAATTCTTGTGTGATTTGATTACAAAAGGTAAGTCTTATCTAAAACTAAAATATAAAGTGTACGTTAAACATTAGTAGGTACGTTTTGTGTCCGCGTCGCGTCGTCGGTGGATTTTTCGACTGCCCAACATAATTTATCCGCCATTTTGATAGAATGACCTTTAATGATTTGTTTGTCAGCTTTGGTATTTTGGTAGATTTTACGCAAGGAAAGGGGTGACTCAAATGAATACTTAGTTTAATTACATACCTATGTAGAGTCACCCTATTTATTTTACTTCATACATAGGTACCTTTAAATAAGTATAGGAATCCCTTTTGGGTTGGGGTGTGGTGTTATGTGTATGTCTCCGTGGTGTTATGCCTTGATCACACGTACCGAGCAACCGCCGAGCAACCGGGCGAGACAGTAAAATGTTTATCGGCCGAGGCAGTGATGTAAGCGAGTAGCTGTTCACATATGTTTTGAAATTAGCACAGTCAGTTCATACAATTCGGACTTCGGACAGGATGCATCGTAGAAAAGGTGCGCGCGGCGACGACATGACGACAATCAGGCCGAGTGGCGAGACAGTGCACGTTCAGACCTGCCGAGTGAGCGAGCGAGACAGTGCGGGGACGCGGGCGGGTGGACCTAGGGGTGGACACTCGGCCTAGTATAAGTAGTATATAGAACGGGAGCCGAGCTACTGACTGTCTCGCGGCTCGCCGCTTCGTTCTGCCGAGCACTCGGTCGGCGTAATGTTCATACACACCGAGTACTTGGCCGAGGGCACTGTCTCGCCCGTCCGTCCACTCGGTACCTGTGATCAAGGCATTAGTGTTACAAATTCGCGATAGATTTGCGCTTATGCGCTATAATAAAATAACGTACCACTTGGTATTAAAAGTGATTACGTTAGCCAAAATCTATTCTGATTCGTATTAAGCACGTATTCCACTTGGCTAAATTCAGTCGTCTTAACTAGGAACCTAAAAAGGATGCTAATTAGAAGCTTCTTATTACACTTTCCTAAATTTGTTACTGATTCAGTTGCGTGCGCACAGTGAATTCCGTCGGACGTTTTTATAATGGCTCCAGTCCTGTCAAAGCAACAAAAAATCGGCCTTCTCGTAGGCCTGGCCGTGAGCTCAATAAATATAAAAATGATTGAATGAATAAATGCAAAGCATTTTCATCGATGTCTTTGTATATAATTATGCTTAAAAGCACAAAATCATATCATTTCATTTCTTATATTTTTATTAATGTTATTCTTACTATCGAACTATACGTGATTTTTATACATAATTATTTATTTAAAACGGAAACACGTAAAAATGGAAACTATGTACGTTAAACATATAATTTTTGCCGTTTTTGTTCCATTGGTAGGGCATTTCTTTATTCATTTCTATTATATTATTACACATAATTTCTTATTCCTTTGCTGACATAGCGCACTCGTAAATCGCAATCGTAAGCACATAAAATAAGTAGGTACGTCCTTACGCAATGACGGGTGCAGCGCGACTGAAGCGTCTCAAGCGTCTAAACGCGATTCCACCTTCCTAAATCGTTTCCTAATTAGGATACTAAATTATTTAGTCAGTCAGAAGCCACACTTTTTCCGATTTAGGATGCTAATTAGGATCCTAGCTTCCTAAATGCCATTTCACGTGACTGAATTTAGTCACTAAATCGTTTAGGACGACTGAATTTAGTCAAGTGGAATACGTGCTTTATTACTATCACTAGGTAGCGAGTGTAGGTAGCGAGTGTTTTAGATTGCGTCATTTAATAATAAAGAATCATTAAAAAATCGCTATTCAACAAATTCTTACGATGAAGAAAGGAAAACTTCGTGAGAAAACCTGCACACGTACGCAACGATGCGAAGCCGTGTAGCAGCGTGGCGTAGTTGAAGGCTTGGTTTAATCAGAGTCCACTTGAGCCCCTCGATGGGGACGAATATGAACTGATAACAGTTTTGTGTCAAGTAAAGTATTAGAAGATCTACTTTATACAGAGACCTACCTTTAAGAAGGTTATTCTTATTGATAAGTATTTTTCTGACAATGTATTTTTTTTATTATTTCAGTACAAAATGCAGATCTTCGTGAAGACGTTGACAGGCAAGACCATCACCTTGGAGGTAGAACCCTCTGATACAATTGAAAATGTAAAGGCAAAAATCCAGGACAAAGAGGGTATTCCCCCAGATCAGCAGCGACTGATCTTCGCTGGCAAGCAGCTTGAAGATGGGCGCACTCTTTCTGATTACAACATTCAGAAGGAATCTACTCTTCACCTTGTGCTCCGCTTGCGAGGTGGTATGCAGATTTTTGTCAAGACTTTAACCGGAAAGACTATTACATTGGAAGTTGAGGCCTCTGACACAATTGAGAACGTAAAGGCGAAAATCCAGGATAAGGAGGGTATCCCCCCAGATCAGCAAAGGCTTATATTCGCTGGAAAGCAGCTTGAAGATGGCCGCACTTTGTCTGACTATAATATTCAAAAAGAGTCAACTTTGCATTTGGTACTTCGTCTGCGTGGTGGTATGCAAATATTTGTTAAAACTTTAACCGGAAAAACCATCACACTTGAAGTGGAACCTTCAGATACTATTGAAAATGTTAAAGCTAAAATTCAAGACAAAGAAGGAATTCCTCCAGATCAACAGCGACTTATCTTTGCCGGCAAACAATTGGAAGACGGACGCACGCTTTCAGACTACAACATTCAAAAAGAATCTACGCTTCACTTAGTACTGCGTCTGCGTGGTGGTATGCAAATTTTTGTTAAGACGTTAACAGGAAAAACCATCACTTTAGAGGTTGAAGCTTCTGACACTATTGAAAACGTAAAAGCAAAAATTCAAGATAAAGAAGGTATCCCTCCAGACCAGCAGCGATTGATCTTCGCGGGCAAGCAGCTAGAAGACGGACGCACACTGTCAGATTATAATATTCAAAAGGAGTCCACTCTCCACCTTGTGCTGCGTCTGAGAGGCGGTATGCAGATCTTTGTTAAGACTTTAACCGGAAAAACCATCACACTTGAAGTGGAACCCTCAGACACTATTGAAAATGTTAAAGCAAAAATTCAAGACAAAGAAGGAATTCCTCCAGATCAACAGCGACTTATCTTTGCCGGCAAGCAATTGGAAGACGGACGCACGCTCTCAGACTACAACATTCAAAAAGAATCTACGCTTCACTTAGTACTGCGTCTGCGTGGTGGTATGCAAATTTTTGTTAAGACCTTAACAGGAAAAACCATCACTTTAGAGGTTGAAGCTTCTGACACTATTGAAAACGTAAAAGCAAAAATTCAAGACAAAGAAGGAATTCCTCCAGATCAACAGCGACTTATTTTTGCCGGCAAGCAATTGGAAGACGGACGCACGCTCTCAGACTACAACATTCAAAAAGAATCTACGCTTCACTTAGTACTGCGTCTGCGTGGTGGTATGCAAATTTTTGTTAAGACCTTAACAGGAAAAACCATCACTTTAGAGGTTGAAGCTTCTGACACTATTGAAAACGTAAAAGCAAAAATTCAAGACAAAGAAGGAATTCCTCCAGATCAACAGCGACTTATCTTTGCCGGCAAACAATTGGAAGACGGACGCACGCTCTCAGACTACAACATTCAAAAAGAATCTACGCTTCACTTAGTACTGCGTCTGCGTGGTGGTATGCAAATTTTTGTTAAGACCTTAACAGGAAAAACCATCACTTTAGAGGTTGAAGCTTCTGACACTATTGAAAACGTAAAAGCAAAAATTCAAGACAAAGAAGGAATTCCTCCAGATCAACAGCGACTTATCTTTGCCGGCAAGCAATTGGAAGACGGACGCACGCTCTCAGACTACAACATTCAAAAAGAATCTACGCTTCACTTAGTACTGCGTCTGCGTGGTGGTATGCAAATTTTTGTTAAGACCTTAACAGGAAAAACCATCACTTTAGAGGTTGAAGCTTCTGACACTATTGAAAACGTAAAAGCAAAAATTCAAGACAAAGAAGGAATTCCTCCAGATCAACAGCGACTTATCTTTGCCGGCAAGCAATTGGAAGACGGACGCACGCTCTCAGACTACAACATTCAAAAAGAATCTACGCTTCACTTAGTACTGCGTCTGCGTGGTGGTATGCAAATTTTTGTTAAGACCTTAACAGGAAAAACCATCACTTTAGAGGTTGAAGCTTCTGACACTATTGAAAACGTAAAAGCAAAAATTCAAGACAAAGAAGGAATTCCTCCAGATCAACAGCGACTTATCTTTGCCGGCAAGCAATTGGAAGACGGACGCACGCTCTCAGACTACAACATTCAAAAAGAATCTACGCTTCACTTAGTACTGCGTCTGCGTGGTGGTATGCAAATTTTTGTTAAGACCTTAACAGGAAAAACCATCACTTTAGAGGTTGAAGCTTCTGACACTATTGAAAACGTAAAAGCAAAAATTCAAGACAAAGAAGGAATTCCTCCAGATCAACAGCGACTTATTTTTGCCGGCAAGCAATTGGAAGACGGACGCACGCTCTCAGACTACAACATTCAAAAAGAATCTACGCTTCACTTAGTACTGCGTCTGCGTGGTGGTATGCAAATTTTTGTTAAGACCTTAACAGGAAAAACCATCACTTTAGAGGTTGAAGCTTCTGACACTATTGAAAACGTAAAAGCAAAAATTCAAGACAAAGAAGGAATTCCTCCAGATCAACAGCGACTTATCTTTGCCGGCAAGCAATTGGAAGACGGACGCACGCTCTCAGACTACAACATTCAAAAAGAATCTACGCTTCACTTAGTACTGCGTCTGCGTGGTGGTATGCAAATTTTTGTTAAGACCTTAACAGGAAAAACCATCACTTTAGAGGTTGAAGCTTCTGACACTATTGAAAACGTAAAAGCAAAAATTCAAGACAAAGAAGGAATTCCTCCAGATCAACAGCGACTTATCTTTGCCGGCAAGCAATTGGAAGACGGACGCACGCTCTCAGACTACAACATTCAAAAAGAATCTACGCTTCACTTAGTACTGCGTCTGCGTGGTGGTATGCAAATTTTTGTTAAGACCTTAACAGGAAAAACCATCACTTTAGAGGTTGAAGCTTCTGACACTATTGAAAACGTAAAAGCAAAAATTCAAGACAAAGAAGGAATTCCTCCAGATCAACAGCGACTTATCTTTGCCGGCAAACAATTGGAAGACGGACGCACGCTCTCAGACTACAACATTCAAAAAGAATCTACGCTTCACTTAGTACTGCGTCTGCGTGGTGGTATGCAAATTTTTGTTAAGACCTTAACAGGAAAAACCATCACTTTAGAGGTTGAAGCTTCTGACACTATTGAAAACGTAAAAGCAAAAATTCAAGACAAAGAAGGAATTCCTCCAGATCAACAGCGACTTATCTTTGCCGGCAAGCAATTGGAAGACGGACGCACGCTCTCAGACTACAACATTCAAAAAGAATCTACGCTTCACTTAGTACTGCGTCTGCGTGGTGGTATGCAAATTTTTGTTAAGACCTTAACAGGAAAAACCATCACTTTAGAGGTTGAAGCTTCTGACACTATTGAAAACGTAAAAGCAAAAATTCAAGACAAAGAAGGAATTCCTCCAGATCAACAGCGACTTATCTTTGCCGGCAAACAATTGGAAGACGGACGCACGCTCTCAGACTACAACATTCAAAAAGAATCTACGCTTCACTTAGTACTGCGTCTGCGTGGTGGTATGCAAATTTTTGTTAAGACCTTAACAGGAAAAACCATCACTTTAGAGGTTGAAGCTTCTGACACTATTGAAAACGTAAAAGCAAAAATTCAAGACAAAGAAGGAATTCCTCCAGATCAACAGCGACTTATTTTTGCCGGCAAGCAATTGGAAGACGGACGCACGCTCTCAGACTACAACATTCAAAAAGAATCTACGCTTCACTTAGTACTGCGTCTGCGTGGTGGTATGCAAATTTTTGTTAAGACCTTAACAGGAAAAACCATCACTTTAGAGGTTGAAGCTTCTGACACTATTGAAAACGTAAAAGCAAAAATTCAAGACAAAGAAGGAATTCCTCCAGATCAACAACGACTTATCTTTGCCGGCAAGCAATTGGAAGACGGACGCACGCTCTCAGACTACAACATTCAAAAAGAATCTACGCTTCACTTAGTACTGCGTCTGCGTGGTGGTATGCAAATTTTTGTTAAGACCTTAACAGGAAAAACCATCACTTTAGAGGTTGAAGCTTCTGACACTATTGAAAACGTAAAAGCAAAAATTCAAGACAAAGAAGGAATTCCTCCAGATCAACAGCGACTTATCTTTGCCGGCAAGCAATTGGAAGACGGACGCACGCTTTCAGACTACAACATTCAAAAAGAATCGACACTTCATTTAGTATTGAGGTTGAGAGGAGGCATGTAATTCGTATCTGTATTTCTGCATTATTAAAACGGAAAAAATAAATTTTCTCTTCTTGAAATAAATCATTTATTTACTTACTATATATTTAAATATATCCTTGACATCATAATAGGCACAGATTAGATAATAGTTACGATAGTTGCTTAATATAGGTCCAACAGGTATAATATCCCTAAGGGGTGAGCAGAGCTTTATGTCGTCTTTGCATAGTCTCCTACCGTACACGACAAGTCCCTTTAGCAAAATAATATCACTGAACGTAACTTTGTAATAAAATCATTTTTTAATAAAACTTATCCCTTACAACGTGAAACTATAGAATTATTTTTTTTCTATTTTGTAGGAATAAGAAGACATTGTCATTGCATTATATAACATTATGTATCAATAAGTAGTGAAGGAGTAGGTACAGACACGAAAATAAGTAAGACAATGAAAAGGTATTAACGTCAGCTATGCTGTTTTTCAGTCATCACCTTTTTTGGTAAATTAACTTCGGTGACAAACTCACGCCGTAACTTAATAATATAAGATCATACTAAAACTTTTCTATTGGTATCCCAGTCGACCCATAGGACAGGAACAATTTCCTTGTTCCTAGCACACACCCAACATTCACGCCTAGAATGTTTAACAAAACTGATGTGACTCAGGCTGGCTAGACAATTCTTCCAAATGAGCCGCGTTTAAGTAGGTCAATACACAATTTTAATAAGCGTGATTTTAATAAGCGTAAAACTGAAATAAGCGTGATTAGCCGTCTCCTAAAATTGTGTATAAAAATGTGTAATTGTGTACTTAAACCCGGCTCATTTGGAAGAATTGTCCAGCCAGCCTGAATCACATCAAAACTGGGGTTCCAACCCAAAACAGCGATAATACTCATGAAACTGAACAACTTTTCCCAAGGAACATAAAATGTATTACATTTTAAGTCTCCATATTGAGAGAGTCAGCTAATTGAACAATTTGTATGGGAAGTAAAAATACCTTTTTTCATATTTCGACCCATGTTCCTTGGGAAAAGTTGTTCAGTTTCATGAAATCAAATCAAAAATAATTTATTTCCACTTAGATCCGTCATTACATTTTATTGGATAAGTTCAACTAAAATAAGTATGAGTGAGTACCTACTGACTGTCCCCCCATTCCTTATAATAATACTCTTTGACTGTCAGTGCTCCTGTGTTTCGGGTTGGTACCCCTGTTTAGGTGCAGAATGTCCCCTGGTTCCAAAACGTCCCTTTCCCAGTATGTTTTCTTTCCAAAATGTCCCTTCCCAGAATGTTCCCTTCCCAAAATGTCCCTTTCCCATAATGCTCCTCAAAATGTGCTCTGTTAATAAAAAAATCGACATAAGACAACAGTTAAATTTTTGGTGGAGGTGGAGGTATATAATAATTATGTAGGGTAGGGAAGGGGGAGGTAAGGGGAAGATACTTCCCCCTTCTCCTTACCTCTCCTGCCCCATTATGCTACAAAAAAATTGTGTAATGGATGGATGAAACACGACATTGGATATTTAATTTAAAAAAAGCATTACTGTTACCTATGTAACTATAGTTTAAATAAAATATAACTAGCGACCCACCCCGGTTTCGCACGGGTAGATAGATATAGTATGGTCGCTGAAAGATTGCGTTCCTGACGTTTCCTTATCTATCTACATTATAAATCAAGTTCAATATTCTTTGCAGCTGTCTAATTTGTATAGATTTTTTAACGTCAGGAACGTAATCTCTGAGCGGCCAATGATAAATTAGTATTTTAAGTTAGTACTTTATTTGGATAACAAACAAATAGAAAAAATAACAACAATCCATTGCACAAATTTTTTGTAGCATATTGGGGCAGGGGGAGGTAAGGGGAAGGGGGAAGTATCTTCCCTTTACCTCCCCCTCCCCATCTCCTACCCCCATTACCCACCACCGCCTACCCCACATATATACCTCCACCTCCACCAAATATATATATACACGGTGTTACAAAAAAACCCGTAAATTTTGTATGGAGACCATCTATATTTTGTATGGGAATGCGATTTTTTGATTCAGATTTACGAGCAGATTCGTAACACCTTGTATATTAAAAAAATATTTAAAATATCATAAAATTTACTGTTGTCTTAAGGGCCCCGGAGACGGTCAAACGGTTTCAAACCGTTTGAGGTCTGTTTGAACGGTTTGTCAAACGACTCTGCGCAGTCTGATTCTGTACGCTGTCGTAATTACACTTCTGACGCGTCAAACAAGTCAAATTTATTTATTTATTAAAAACTAATAATTACAAAAGACGTCATCATTACAGGATTGCTCCCAATACGATGACGCCAAATATGAAATTGCATCAAACATGCTTCAAACACGTAAATGTTTGACAAACCGTTCAAACCACCTTTGTAAACGATCAAAATGGTTTGAGTCAAACCAAACTTGTACGTGTTTGAATCAAACCGTTTGACCGTCTACGGGGTCCTATGTTGTTTTTTTTATTAACAGAAGAAAATACAGAACACATTTTGAGGAAGGAAGTTTATGGGTAGGGGACATTCTGGGAAAGGTACGTTTTGGAACCAGGGGGCATTTTGGGAAAGGGACATTCTGCACCTGAACGGGTGTAACCGTGTATAAGGTGCTAGCGAAAAGTTGTTGTATTGGAATGGAAACGTTTGATTCATCTCAAAGTCGCCAGTGGGTGGCTTCTCTAGTCTTATTTTTGACCAATATACAATTTAGATGTTGTCTCCGCGCCATCAGTAAACGCTTTTAAAAACAGACTGGACAATTGGTGTAAAACTAATAAGAACTGTGATATGGTCACTTAAACAGTGCGCGTGTTAATCTTACTCATTATAATTTAGTTTAAATTGAAAAAAACAAACAATAATAATAAATAAATAAATAATAACCAACACTGTATAGGACTTATCAACAAAATATGCTGCCTGTCCTTAATATAATAATAATAATATGACCAGGCTTTACTTCCAAAAAATACAAATTAAAAGAACACGTTATGTAGAAAAGATAACTCATTTTATTTGTTCGAGATCATCAGAAGCAGTAAAAGGGAAATGGACATTACATAGTACGGAATTGACATTATGGGAAGTTGAGACGTGGTCATGATTATAATATGCTCAGTGGTGGTCATTTTGAGAACGCTATGCGCACAGATAAAGTGTGCGCATACAGAAAGCCACAGTATCTTTCTCTCTCTCTCTCTCTCTCTCTCTTCGTAACATAAGCAGGCCTCCACATCTTTCGCCGTATCGTTGCGGGCTTTTGCGGGGCGGGAACTTGTAATATAAATATTGACATTACATCGATGTAGATAATAATGTCGTGACAATAAAGTTTATGCTGCGTTTGGACGTCATCGTTTATAATTTTTGAACGAATCACGTCTTGCCTGTTCTGTCATCTGTCATGTTTCAGGTCAGGAGTCTGTTCCTAAACGGGTGGTGGTTGCTGTCTGTTTCACTTGCACTCATGAGATTTCAAGGAAGAGAAAGTGAAAAAAAAGGCATAATTAACGAATAATTTTTGCACGTTTTGGAACCCACTCACTCCAGCTGAAGATGAAAAAAAGTATTGACTTTGTTTTATTAATAATAAATTATTAAATGTTTGTTGTGTTACGCCTTATATCCTCTTTGGTGTTACGATACGTATCCAACAAGGCTTCATGCTCAAAGTATAATAAATATTTCTGGTATAGATAAGTGCACGCACAGGTTGCATATTTTATTTTTGTTCAGTTTCTGTAAATTAAAAAATGTCAATCAATAATATTTTACGCTTATTTTGTACGCTAATAATCACCATAAGCTTACAGGCGAAAGTAAATTGTAAGTATAATATCGGTAATTAATTTTTTTCAACCAATTGTAACATGTCCACAATTGTGTTCATATTCTGTTGATTTGATTTTCTAGGTACCCTTCACCGCAATCTACGATACTACGAAACCCTTCACGTGTCAAGCCTTACTCACCACATTGTAAAGCGTGGTGCTAAGGTCTCAAATAATCCATTCAATACTATAAAAGAATTACACTTTAAAACATTGGGTCGAGATTTCAGGCTGGTCCTGCATCCTCACAGTTCAGTCCTTCATTCAAATTTTAAAGCATATGCTGTGGATGGAGACGGAAAAGAGACAACAGTGCATGTTGGTAAGAAAATTTATAATAAACACAGGTATATAAAAATAAAAATGTAAATAAAAAAAAATAATAATTAAAATTAAAATGTAAATTGTAACTTTAGTAGGATATTATTTTTGTACGTAAGTAAACTGCACTGAAACGGCTGCAGTCGTCAAGTTGCAGATGCCAGCCTACAGCACCAATGTTTCTGTAATTTTCAAACTCAAAAATCTAGGTAATAATATTGTCCTGACGTTAAATTACATTGTGCTGGGGAACCTTCTAAGAATGTCATTAGATTAATGTGCTACTATAATTTTTACAATCCTACCGTGTATAATTATGAAGAAATTAAAGTTATTACTTTGTAGATCGAGAAAATTTCTACACTGGAAGAGTGTTTGGAGAGAAGACCTCTGATGTAAAACTGCACATGGAAGATGGAGTTATTACTGGAATTATTCACACACCTGATGAAACCTATCATATTGAAGTAAGTTTCTCAAGAAAGCATAGAGGCCCAACATACAAAGTATTTTATACCAAAATACAATAATAATAATAATATTTTTATTGCCAACCGTTTACAATAATGTTACATTGTGATGACTTATATAGACTAAGGAACTTAAGGTAACCAACTTATTAAACAGCGGACCCTGCACTAAGCACAGCTCGATTGATTTTCCTTTGTATTGCTTGCTGTCAAGGAGAACAGCAAAAAAACAGCAAATAATATTCAGTAATACACAAAAGTTCACACTAATTTATCAAAGGAATCAAACAATTAAACATAGACTAAAGATTATTCTGTTAAAGAAATTACTTATTTTGTATTTCTTAATTTACTGGAACTGAACTTATCTAGGTATAACTCAATTATTTTAACTTTGCACTTTCAAGCTGTCAAAGTCGTCATGTTGATGGCATTGAATTCGCCTGCCCGCTTACTTCTTCACGTCTTCTTCACTTCCAACAGATACCTAATCTACCAACATGCAATTATTATGATGTTGACAGGTGCACAGTTATAAGTGTCTAAACACACTATGCCGAAGGTACGCAACTGAAGTTCCGCGGCTTATTTTACGTTCCGACGTATTCGGCTGATATGATACACCTGATATGAGTACGGCTGATATGAGTGCCGAACTTACGCGGCAGAAATTCAGTTGTGCAACTTTGTGTGTGAATTCAGTGTCTGGAGCGCTGTTGTGGCGTCGTGCTTCGATCGCGTATTATGTGTGCTCTACAGAATAAGTTGCCGCTGAACTTACGCCCGACCGAAGTTATGTACGCTATAACGCAACGTAATTTCGGCATTATGTGTCGTCAGTAATTCAAATAGCATTGCAATGCCGAACTTCGGTCGCGTACCTTCGGCATCGTGTGTTAAGACACAAATAATTGGGTTACATAGGGGCAGTGTTTATTAGGTAAGTAGTGCTTTTTGTTTAATTATGTATTTCTTTTCTGCAGCCTTCCTGGCGCCACATGCCCCATTTGGATGACAAAAGTATGATTACTTACAAGTCCTCTGATATAAAGCTGAGCTGGGCTGGCCAGGATGGCTCAAAAAAAGTTTGTGGCTATGTGAAGGAAGGAAAAGGTAAAAATTTTGCATTATTTACAATTGGGTTATTCTTCCGGAAGCATTCTCTGCTTGATTTATATGGTCTTTAATCCTAAACAGCGAGTTGACGTAAACCAAAAATAAAGCGTTAACGAAGAGGCCAGACTAACCTCCCGTCATTAAACGGTTTATTTTTGGTTTATGTCAAATCACTGTTTAGAGACCATATAAATCAAGCAGAGAACGCTTCCGGAAGAATAACCCAATTACAATACAAAAACAAAATACAATTTCACTGGCTACAAAAAGAACACAAATAAAAAAAATACATTGAAATAGGATGAGATTTTTGGTATCATGTAACAAAGTCGTTTAAGTATCCAAATTTTAAAAATAAAAGCTGTCTGTTAAGTTATAATGTTAACTTATATTTTGATGATTCTCATATTGGGTTGCACTGACCTGGTAGAACCATTTGTAATTTCATTATAACTTCTCAAATTTCAGAATTAGAAGATGACGATGAGGAAGTAGACCACAATGCTCAGTTGGAATCAGATCATGAGCAGTCTGAGAAGGACAAATATTTAGCAGGATCACAGGAACATCACGAACCTGCCACTGATAACTCTGAACGCAGCAAGAGAGTGAAGAGGCAAAGCGACTATGAGTACACGCCAACTAAGACGCGGTGTCCATTGCTACTTGTCGCCGACTACAGATTCTTTCAAGAGATGGGAGCAAGCAATACTAAAACTACAATTAGTTATTTGGTATTATACTTTTTGTCTACGTTATAAATTTACTACTACTGAATTTTCTTTTGATATTAGTAGAATTTCTATAATTTCGGCGCGAAAACGGGGCAATCTTTTTAGGAGTAATTTTTTTTATTTTTTTTTTACAGATAAGTTTAATTGATCGAGTTCACAAGATATACAATGATACTGTATGGCAAGATCGTTCGGTAAGTTGTTGTATTTTTTACTAATTCTGGGTAACTGAAGAGCTGCTTCGTCGCAAAGTACCTGTTTTTGGCGGAGATGTGAGGATTGTCAACTTTAGTTAAACTGCGCAAACGAGCTGCTGGCATAGATTTCCATACAAATGATACCGCACGGCTAAAATCCTATTTTGTAGCCTAAGGACAATCATACCTTCATCTCGCTCTGAACTCCTACATCCTTTAGGCTGTGTGGTAGACAACCAACTTCACAAAACCTGGTGTTAGTGTTTTCAAAAAATCTGTCCGACAACGTCCGCCACTGGGATTCGAACCCAGAGCATCCGGAATGACAGGCGAGTGCTTAGATTTAGAACTACGGCTCTGAATTTATACACTTTTTCGCCTAAAACATACATCTACTTGCGATGGCTGGTTGATCTGAATCTTAGTTGTGTATAAACGCATCTATTTGCATCATAACTATTAATAAACGCTCGCCAGCGTTTGTTGGATGAAAACGTCTATACATATTATTGTCCTACCTTGTCCTAATGCCTCTGTAGCTAAAAAGCCAACACTAATCTAACCATAATGACCTGGTTACAGGATATGGACGGTTTCAAAGGCATGGGGTTTGTGATAAAGAAGATTCTGGTTCACTCTGAGCCGACGCGCGTGCGCGGGGGAGAGGCGCACTACAACATGGTGCGCGAGAAGTGGGACGTACGCAACCTGCTCGAGGTACACCACCAGTACGGTAATGGAGGCATTACAGACAGGTTTGAGTTTCGAGGTTCGCGAGAAGTTTAGAGCTATGCCACCTAAGAGCGGTAAGGCCAGTCACATGCGTCAGTTATCTCGATCCGTACAAACATCACAAAAACAAAGACATATTCGGTTTTTATTTGGAACGTGAGGTCTAGCATTCGAAAAGTATTCTAGTCCTTACTAATATTATAAACGCGAAAGTTATGGATGAATGTTTGTTACACTTTCACGCAAAAACTACTGAACGGATTTGGATGAAATTTAGAATAGAGATAGTTTGCAACCTGGATTAACACATAGGTTACTTTTTACGGGAAAAAGTCTTATTCCCACGGGAAAATCTTACATAAAGCGAGCGTAGCCGCAGGCGGACCGCTAGTTTCTAATATAAACCTATCTTTATTTTCAAAACATTCTAGTTTCTAATGTTACGTTTGTGGCAGGTGTTCAGTCGGGAATATTCGCACAAGGACTTTTGCCTGGCTCACCTGTTCACCGACCTGAAGTTCGAAGGCGGCATCCTCGGGCTGGCCTACGTCGGCTCGCCGCGGCGGAACTCCGTCGGCGGCATTTGCACTCCAGGTAAATTCACATTGTTGTTATAGCTATGGAGTTTTATTTATATCTAAATTGTAAACATAAACACCATCATCAACAGCTCATACGTTCTCACTGTGGGGCTCGAGCCTACTCTGAATTAGGGCGATTAGGCTGCTGACCAACGCGCGGTCGAATTCACACACAACCTTTGAATTTCTTCGTAGGAATGTTTCATCACGATGTTTTCTTTTTTATCCAATACAAATATTCTCCTATGTCAATTAATCGTACATATGAATTCGAAATTCGGAAACACATTGGTACGTCTCACGAACGAAAGACAGCGGCCCTAACCACTACCCACCGACGACGCTCTCTACAAATATAAACATACTTCACAAGAATTCAGTGAAGTGCTGACTCGAGGCAGATATGCCGAATAGGTAACAGTTAAGGGCGTCACAGACGGTTAAGGGTCGGGCCACACTTATCGACGGTGATCGACGGTTTGCCTATACAAAACGCGCATTTAGTATGGAAATCCTTTCGCATCTTTCGCCGCGTCCGATGCGAAAGGAGTTCCTTACTAAATGCGCGTTTTGTATAGGCAAACCGTCGATCGCCGTCGACAAGTGTGGCCCGACCTTAAGATACGATATCGTATCTTACGAGGCAGCCAGCTCTCTCGTCGCCATTCGCTTTGTCCCAACCAATCGGTGACCGGCCATTCTGCTTGACCCCCGCTTTGCACACAAAGTCAATGGCGACGAGAGAGCTGGCTGCCTCGTACGATAAGATCGTAACTTAACCGTCTGTGACGCCCTTTAAAACTGATAATCATATTATACGGATCTTCCTATTTATACTACGAATTATTATTTTTGGCCGTTGCTGTTGTTTCTTCCAACCATCAAAAAGACTAATTCTGGCTGTTACTGGCAGCCTGTCTTTCATACCGTTGCTTACCTCAGCTTTTGCGTTCATGTTTTTATTTAGCGAGGCCGCGAGGTACTTAACAGAAATCACATACCTATATAGAACACTTGCCTTAGCTTTATTTATTTAAAGTTTTAAAAGTTTTGATATGAAAGTTGTTTTATAGGGTATTTTAAGTTAAACTAAATATTTACTTTGAATCTTACTATTTTCATTGATTTTTCTTTTGCAGAAGTTAGTTTCATTTTAAGTTACATTTATGTTCTTGTTTTGTTTTCAGCTATTGCGGTGCAATAGTGTGAGTGTTTCTTTATGTTTGCTTTTATTTTTGTTTTACTTTATATTTTAAATTTGCTGTATATTTTACGTATGAAAATATTGTATTTTTTAAGTACATTTTATAATTGAAACATTACATAATTATGCTATTTATGGTGCTGTCGTTCATCTAATGTGCCGTTTGCTTTAGGCCTGTTCGCTTAAATGAATGAATGAAGACTTTAAATATTGAATCATTGAAAGTGAACTTTACAACTATAATATTTAACGAACCAGAATACTTCAAGAACGGCTACACTCTCTACCTGAACTCTGGCTTGAGTTCGTCGCGCAACCATTACGGTCAGCGCGTGATCACCCGCGAGGCGGACTTAGTGACGGCTCACGAGTTCGGCCACAACTGGGGCTCCGAGCACGACCCCGACGTGGCCGAGTGTTCGCCCGCGGCCAGCCAAGGCGGCTCCTACCTCATGTACACTTACAGCGTCAGCGGGTACGACGTCAACAACAAGGTGAGGAAATGACAACAACAAGGTGAGGTCATTCACAACTGGGCTCCGAGCACGACCCTGACGTGGCCGAGTGTTCGCCCGCGGCCAGCCAGGGCGGCTCCTACCTCATGTACACTTACAGCGTCAGCGGGTACGACGTCAACAACAAGGTGAGGAAATGACAACAACAAGGTGAGGTCATTCACAACTGGGCTCCGAGCACGACCCTGACGTGGCCGAGTGTTCGCCCGCGGCCAGCCAGGGCGGCTCCTACCTCATGTACACTTACAGCGTCAGCGGGTACGACGTCAACAACAAGGTGAGGAAATGACAACAACAAGGTAAGGTCATTCACAACTGGGCTCCGAGCACGACCCTGACGTGGCCGAGTGTTCGCCCGCGGCCAGCCAGGGCGGCTCCTACCTCATGTGCACTTACAGCGTCAGCGCGTACGACGTTAACGATAAGGTGAGGATATGACAACAATAAACAAGGTAAGATAAAGATAAAGATAAATTTATTCTGTGAAATCTTAGGCTAATATAAACATTGTACAGGACTACTAAGTAAAATTTATAATTAATATTATTTTTATCAATTTACACAATAAGAAAATAAAAAAACAAGTTTAATATAAAACAATTTGCTGAGTTAACAATTTGATTCCTAAACTAAGTAAGTAAATACCTGTGTCTTAGGAATCAGGTTAGTAAGTGCTTATAAAGTAAGAGTTAATCAAAGAGTTTTTAAAATAACAATTATTTAATGTAAGGTAATTTTGTTAACTAATTACTGCTAATAGGTTTTCAGTCTCCTCATATGATTTACATTTAAGCCATTTTGTCAGATAATTCACAACTGGGGGCACAACCCGGAAGTGGTCGAGTCCTGGATAGTTTGTATGGTGACACAAACTTTTTGAATAGATCTCTTTTCTTCTGGCCAAGTGGTAGTGTTTAGCTCTCGTTGCGGTGGTTTTAGGCTCGAATCCCGGTAGTGACACTTTCAAACAAAATAGCTTTCATTTGACATTGCAGACTGAATCACCTGATTGTCCAAAAAGTAAAATAGTTCTGTGCTTCGGAAAGCACATTAAACTGATGTCGGTCCCGGCTATTACCGATGGAAACAGTCCTTATATGAGGCATGTCAGGTTTTTGGCGGTTTAGTGATTTCATGACAGGAATAGGGGATCGGACTACTTTTTTTAAATTTTATAAATCCAAACTTCTTAGTTTTTGCTATCGAACACTAAAAGAATTTTTGCTCTATCTTTAAAATTGACCGAGTTATAAAGGTTTGAAATTCAAGATTAGACAGACAGATCTCCATACAAAAAATCGTTTTTGAAAGAGACAGACATATTGAAACTTTAAAAAATCACTGTAAATTCGTTTCTCGACCTATTCTGTTTTCTTGTTCGGGAATCGTCTGCTACTAATCTATATTTTAAAAATAATTAATAAAATATGGTAAATTAATAAAATATGGCGAACAGTCCGATCCCCTATTGTAAGATTCGTTGTCAACCTTACCCACAAGACGAGAAGTAGAATCTATCATTCTGAATGTGCTAATACATAATATATACATACATATTATCACGCTCATATCCCTGTGCTAATAATATAAAGTATCTGGTTATCTTTCGTAGCGATTTTCACCCTGCAGTCTGCGGTCTATTCGTAAGGTATTACAAGCGAAGTCGGGGCGTTGTTTCTCGGAGCCCGAAGAGAGTTTCTGTGGCAATCTGCGCGTTGAAGGCGGCGAGGAGTGTGACGCTGGACTCCTGGGTAAGTCTGAACCTAGTAGTGGAAATATATTGTTAAGATAATTTTCAGTGTCTACAAGTTTAAAAAGAATTTTTAAGAAGAAAAGGTTTATTTCCTAACTGACCCAGTTGGCATGTATATCTAAATGATACTAAGACGCGTGAACTCTATAGCAGCCGCGAAAGCACTATAAATAACTCTGTAAAATATAATCATCTGTTAATAGATTAATTAGGCGGATTAAATGTCGACATCGCCCTAGGCAGGCAAGCACCTCATCGGCGCCCTATGGAATCCATAAGAATCATAACAACATTTTTTGTAAATAAATATTTCTATCGGCCTTCTATATTCCCGTCCGCGCTGCATCCCCGTCTCTGCACACTTACGACGAAGATAGAAGTTAAAGATACTCGTGAAAGTACAAAAGTAGACGGGGCGTGCTTCGCAGTTCTATCTTACCAAATTCTATTAGGAAATAGGGCGATGCAAAAGCAATTCAATAGATTGCTTAGAAACTCGTAGGTTCATTCAACCTTATTTCGTTTTTCGGCGCGCCCCTTTGTAACCTTGCACCCCTAGGTTGCCTTTAGGCTTATCCGCCACTGTCTGTTAACAACAGGTAATTATTTTATCAGTTAACAACAAAGGTAACCTAGCGCCAAGCTTTCTCGTTCCTTAATCCGTGAAGATATCGCTCCATAGTTCAGTATTTGTAAATTAGGTACTTACAGGGAACGGGCAGCAGCGCTCTCTGATACAGTAACATTTTAATCTGCGATCTCCAACCCGCCTGCCAAGCGTGGAGATTATGGCAATAGTCCAACAGTGGACTGCAACGGGCCGTTGATGAGGTACTTAGAGGTTTTTAAAGGTATCCTTATAATCAACGGTCTGGTAGATTCATCGTTAACAGATCATTCCTTCGTGTTCTTGATAATTATCTCATAAGAACATTCATTCCGTTACTGAAATGACTTACAAAATCCTCCTTTGACCAGGTACGGAAGACAACGACATGTGTTGCGACAAGAACTGCAAGTTGCGCAAGTCTCAGGGCGCAGTGTGTAGCGACAAGAACTCGCCCTGCTGCGCCGGATGTGTGTTCGCGCCCCCCGGCGTGGTGTGTAGGGAGGCGGCACACTCCGCCTGCGAGGGAGAAGCCACCTGCAACGGAGCCTCCGCCGACTGCCCCAAGGTATTGATGCGTGTATACTCGAGAAAAGGTGTTGTGTGCCACAAAATTGTATGCCACGAAAAATTATTAATACCTTGCACTAAACAGTAAAAACCCGTCATAAATATAGTAGTCTATAGTAAGTAATAGCAAGATCCCACTTCTGGTTTCATCATGAACTTTTAATTTAAATTATTCGCAGGCACCAGCAATAGCCGACGAACACGAGTGCGCGGAACGAGGACGTTGTCGCAACGGAACCTGCGTGCCGTATTGCGAAACACAAGGCATGCATAGCTGCATGTGCGATATTGGTAAGTCGAAAACATCTTTTGGCTATTAGTATTAAAACGCGAGTGTGACCAAAGCGATTGATTAAATTAATGGAGACACACAACGTCAGAATTATCTCTATTACTGTCCGTTTTATTTACATACGATGGCCTGTAAATTACAGTTGCGGATGCGTGCAAGCGGTGTTGTCGCAAGAGCCTCAATAAGACGTGCTTCCCGGTGGCGCACAACGACATCCTGCCCGACGGAACCCCGTGCATACAAGGGTTCTGTAATAAGGTCAGTGTACATTTCACAAGCTACAATCACCATACTTAAATTAGTTTTGAATTCTTGGACGACCTAGCAGTAGAAAAAAAAAATACCTGAAAAGATTTGGATATTAATGTACACCATCCCGAGTGACACTGGCTATTTTTTTTGGCATCGCAGTAGATTTTTTTAAAATTTTTAGAAGATTATTAACAAACCTTTTTATTTTAGGGCGTGTGCGAGAAAACGATCCAAGACGTGGTGGAGCGTTTCTGGGACATCATTGAAGACATCAACATCAACAACGTGCTGGGCTTCCTGCGGGACAACATCGTCGGAGTGGTCGTGCTGGTCACAGCCTTCATCTGGATACCGGCCAGTTGCGTGGTAAGCTGGAGTTAACATTGTGAATTTGTGTGAATTAATAATGTCCTCGATTCTTGTAGTAACTCTAAACCTAAAATTCGTACTATTTGCCTTTCAAGCCCAACCTGTCCTAATTAGTCACTAAAACGAGATGACAGAACGACCCTAATTTTAATTTAGAGCTTCGTGATTGATTACAATCGTAGTCAATCAAAATCAAAATTTACTTATTTCCATAGGATGTTATTACATCACTTAGATCCGTCATTCCATTTTTTTGAGTGAGTTCACTAACACAATGCGGAATCTGTGGAGAAGAGCTCATCAATGTAAATATGAATTCGAGTTTGTACAGGGGCTGTGCTTGCGTATGATAAGCTTCACTAATTGTAAATTTAATTTTTTAGATAAGTTACGTGGACCGACGAAGACAGCGGCAGAACCAGAAATATCTGGAGTGGGAGAGACAACACGACCTGGTGCACCCGTCCTCGCCAAGGAAGATTGTACACACTAGGTATACAAATAAAGTACATTTAGTATTTACCGAAACAAATATTCCTAACACCAAAATTAAATATAACGTATAACAACAAATAAAGCTGCACATGGGTCGGCCATTTATCGTTTTTCCTAGTTTGGCTGATGAAGGATTCTAGCGGGATGGCTACTATCACACTTGTGGTCTAATTTTGTGTAATTTCCAATTTTCAGGTTACCAAAACTGAAGCCGCCGGGTATGAAGACCGTCATTCAAGGTTCAAGTCAACTCTAATTTGTAAGAATATTCTAGAAGGTAAATAAGATTATAAGTTAAATAAATAAAGGTATCCAAAATTAGATAATTTGGTTATTATTCATACAAAGGAAGCTTAAATTAATGTTGTAAAATTTAACTAAAAGTTCGTCTAAGTTAAACTGCAAAAATAAATAATCAAACATGCCAAAAATTCAAATATCACTTAAAATTTTATTTTCTGATCATCGCAATAGGGCTCGTTCCCACATCTACGGTTTGCGCCTGACCGGCGGCGGCGGCGCGCGTTCTCTCAATGATGTATGAAGCTCTATGGTTTGCAACCGTGAATGAGGGAACACCTCCACAGAGCTTCATACATTACTGAGCGACCGTGCGCTGGACCGGCGTAAACCGTGAATGAGGGAACACCTCCACAGAGCTTCATACATTACTGAGCGACCGTGCGCTGGACCGGCGTAAACCGTGAATGAGGGAACACCTCCACAGAGCTTCATACATTTCTGAGCGACCGTGCGCTGGACCGGCGTAAACCGTGAATGAGGGAACACCTCCACAGAGCTTCATACATTACTGAGCGACCGTGCGCTGGACCGGCGTAAACCGTGAATGAGGGAACACCTCCACAGAGCTTCATACATTACTGAGCGACCGTGCGCTGGACCGGCGTAAACCGTGAATGAGGGAACACCTCCACAGAGCTTCATACATTACTGAGCGACCGTGCGCTGGACCGGCGTAAACCGTGAATGAGGGAACACCTCCACAGAGCTTCATACATTACTGAGCGACCGTGCGCTGGACCGGCGTAAACCGTGAATGAGGGAACACCTCCACAGAGCTTCATACATTACTGAGCGACCGTGCGCTGGACCGGCGTAAACCGTGAATGAGGGAACACCTCCACAGAGCTTCATACATTACTGAGCGACCGTGCGCTGGACCGGCGTAAACCGTGAATGAGGGAACACCTCCACAGAGCTTCATACATTACTGAGCGACCGTGCGCTGGACCGGCGTAAACCGTGAATGAAAGAACACCTCCACAGAGCTTCATACGTTACTGAGCGACCGTGCGCTGGACCGGCGTAAACCGTGAATGAGGGAACACCTCCACAGAGCTTCATACGTTACTGAGCGACCGTGCGCTGGACCGGCGTAAACCGTGAATGAGGGAACACCTCCACAGAGCTTCATACGTTACTGAGCGACCGTGCGCTGGACCGGCGTAAACCGTGAATGAGGGAACACCTCCACAGAGCTTCATACATTACTGAGCGACCGTGCGCTGGACCGGCGTAAACCGTGAATGAGGGAACACCTCCACAGAGCTTCATACATTACTGAGCGACCGTGCGCTGGACCGGCGTAAACCGTGAATGAGGGAACACCTCCACAGAGCTTCATACATTTCTGAGCGACCGTGCGCTGGACCGGCGTAAACCGTGAATGAGGGAACACCTCCACAGAGCTTCATACATTACTGAGCGACCGTGCGCTGGACCGGCGTAAACCGTGAATGAGGGAACACCTCCACAGAGCTTCATACATTACTGAGCGACCGTGCGCTGGACCGGCGTAAACCGTGAATGAGGGAACACCTCCACAGAGCTTCATACATTACTGAGCGACCGTGCGCTGGACCGGCGTAAACCGTGAATGAGGGAACACCTCCACAGAGCTTCATACATTACTGAGCGACCGTGCGCTGGACCGGCGTAAACCGTGAATGAGGGAACACCTCCACAGAGCTTCATACATTACTGAGCGACCGTGCGCTGGACCGGCGTAAACCGTGAATGAGGGAACACCTCCACAGAGCTTCATACATTACTGAGCGACCGTGCGCTGGACCGGCGTAAACCGTGAATGAAAGAACACCTCCACAGAGCTTCATACGTTACTGAGCGACCGTGCGCTGGACCGGCGTAAACCGTGAATGAGGGAACACCTCCACAGAGCTTCATACGTTACTGAGCGACCGTGCGCTGGACCGGCGTAAACCGTGAATGAGGGAACACCTCCACAGAGCTTCATACGTTACTGAGCGACCGTGCGCTGGACCGGCGTAAACCGTGAATGAGGGAACACCTCCACAGAGCTTCATACATTACTGAGCGACCGTGCGCTGGACCGGCGTAAACCGTGAATGAGGGAACACCTCCACAGAGCTTCATACATTACTGAGCGACCGTGCGCTGGACCGGCGTAAACCGTGAATGAGGGAACACCTCCACAGAGCTTCATACATTTCTGAGCGACCGTGCGCTGGACCGGCGTAAACCGTGAATGAGGGAACACCTCCACAGAGCTTCATACATTACTGAGCGACCGTGCGCTGGACCGGCGTAAACCGTGAATGAGGGAACACCTCCACAGAGCTTCATACATTACTGAGCGACCGTGCGCTGGACCGGCGTAAACCGTGAATGAGGGAACACCTCCACAGAGCTTCATACATTACTGAGCGACCGTGCGCTGGACCGGCGTAAACCGTGAATGAGGGAACACCTCCACAGAGCTTCATACATTACTGAGCGACCGTGCGCTGGACCGGCGTAAACCGTGAATGAGGGAACACCTCCACAGAGCTTCATACATTACTGAGCGACCGTGCGCTGGACCGGCGTAAACCGTGAATGAGGGAACACCTCCACAGAGCTTCATACATTACTGAGCGACCGTGCGCTGGACCGGCGTAAACCGTGAATGAGGGAACACCTTCACAGAGCTTCATACATTACTGAGCGACCGTGCGCTGGACCGGCGTAAACCGTGAATGAAAGAACACCTCCACAGAGCTTCATACGTTACTGAGCGACCGTGCGCTGGACCGGCGTAAACCGTGAATGAGGGAACACCTCCACAGAGCTTCATACGTTACTGAGCGACCGTGCGCTGGACCGGCGTAAACCGTGAATGAGGGAACACCTCCACAGAGCTTCATACGTTACTGAGCGACCGTGCGCTGGACCGGCGTAAACCGTGAATGAGGGAACACCTCCACAGAGCTTCATACATTACTGAGCGACCGTGCGCTGGACCGGCGTAAACCGTGAATGAGGGAACACCTCCACAGAGCTTCATACATTACTGAGCGACCGTGCGCTGGACCGGCGTAAACCGTAAATGAGGGAACACCTCCACAGAGCTTCATACATTACTGAGCGACCGTGCGCTGGACCGGCGTAAACCGTGAATGAGGGAACACCTCCACAGAGCTTCATACATTACTGAGCGACCGTGCGCTGGACCGGCGTAAACCGTGAATGAGGGAACACCTCCACAGAGCTTCATACATTACTGAGCGACCGTGCGCTGGACCGGCGTAAACCGTGAATGAGGGAACACCTCCACAGAGCTTCATACATTACTGAGCGACCGTGCGCTGGACCGGCGTAAACCGTGAATGAGGGAACACTTCCACAGAGCTTCATACGTTACTGAGCGACCGTGCGCTGGACCGGCGTAAACCGTGAATGAGGGAACACCCACAGAGCTTCATACATTACTGAGCGACCGTGCGCTGGACCGGCGTAAACCGTGAATGAGGGAACACCTCCACAGAGCTTCATACATTACTGAGCGACCGTGCGCTGGACCGGCGTAAACCGTGAATGAGGGAACACCTCCACAGAGCTTCATACGTTACTGAGCGACCGTGCGCTGGACCGGCGTAAACCGTGAATGAGGGAACACCTCCACAGAGCTTCATACGTTACTGAGCGACCGTGCGCTGGACCGGCGTAAACCGTGAATGAGGGAACACCTCCACAGAGCTTCATACATTACTGAGCGACCGTGCGCTGGACCGGCGTAAACCGTGAATGAGGGAACACCTCCACAGAGCTTCATACATTACTGAGCGACCGTGCGCTGGACCGGCGTAAACCGTGAATGAGGGAACACCTCCACAGAGCTTCATACATTACTGAGCGACCGTGCGCTGGACCGGCGTAAACCGTGAATGAGGGAACACCTCCACAGAGCTTCATACATTACTGAGCGACCGTGCGCTGGACCGGCGTAAACCGTGAATGAGGGAACACCTCCACAGAGCTTCATACATTACTGAGCGACCGTGCGCTGGACCAGCGTAAACCGTGAATGAGGGAACACCTCCACAGAGCTTCATACATTACTGAGCGACCGTGCGCTGGACCGGCGTAAACCGTGAATGAGGGAACACCTCCACAGAGCTTCATACATTACTGAGCGACCGTGCGCTGGACCGGCGTAAACCGTGAATGAGGGAACACCTCCACAGAGCTTCATACGTTACTGAGCGACCGTGCGCTGGACCGGCGTAAACCGTGAATGAGGGAACACCTCCACAGAGCTTCATACGTTACTGAGCGACCGTGCGCTGGACCGGCGTAAACCGTGAATGAGGGAACACCTCCACAGAGATTCATACGTTACTGAGCGACCGTGCGCTGGACCGGCGTAAACCGTGAATGAGGGAACACCTCCACAGAGCTTCATACATTACTGAGCGACCGTGCGCTGGACCGGCGTAAACCGTGAATGAGGGAACACCTCCACAGAGCTTCATACATTACTGAGCGACCGTGCGCTGGACCGGCGTAAACCGTGAATGAGGGAACACCTCCACAGAGCTTCATACATTACTGAGCGACCGTGCGCTGGACCGGCGTAAACCGTGAATGAGGGAACACCTCCACAGAGCTTCATACGTTACTGAGCGACCGTGCGCTGGACCGGCGTAAACCGTGAATGAGGGAACACCTCCACAGAGCTTCATACATTACTGAGCGACCGTGCGCTGGACCGGCGTAAACCGTGAATGAGGGAACACCTCCACAGAGCTTCATACGTTACTGAGCGACCGTGCGCTGGACCGGCGTAAACCGTGAATGAGGGAACACCTCTACAGAGCTTCATACGTTACTGAGCGACCGTGCGCTGGACCGGCGTAAACCGTGAATGAGGGAACACCTCCACAGAACTTCATACGTTACTGAGCGACCGTGCGCTGGACCGGCGTAAACCGTGAATGAGGGAACACCTCCACAGAACTTCATACGTTACTGAGCGACCGTGCGCTGGACCGGCGTAAACCGTGAATGAGGGAACACCTCCACAGAGCTTCATACGTTACTGAGCGACCGTGCGCTGGACCGGCGTAAACCGTGAATGAGGGAACACCTCCACAGAGCTTCATACGTTACTGAGCGACCGTGCGCTGGACCGACGTAAACCGTGAATGAGGGAACACCTCCACAGAGCTTCATACGTTACTGAGCGACCGTGCGCTGGACCGGCGTAAACCGTGAATGAGGGAACACCTCCACAGAGCTTCATACGTTACTGAGCGACCGTGCGCTGGACCGGCGTAAACCGTGAATGTGGAAACAAAGAGTTTTTCTTAAATAAACAGGATGGGGTTGTGATTGAAACCGTTAAATTATTTTTATTAATAATTTATTGCAATAAATAGGTAAGGTTACATTAGCAAAATGCGAGATACCAACACATTTAATATTATCTAAATTAAGCATGATTGTAATAGCTGCTATTTTACTAACCAAAAATTTTGCACTTAGTGCTATATTTCTAACATTATAATAAATATGAAATACCATTTTTTTTAATCATTTTCTAATCTTGAAATATAGAACAATCTATTTTAGGTAAGTGAAGAAAGTACAGGATTTATGTTGTTTGGGTTAACTGTGATCAACCATGTGATCAAACTGTGAATCTGTCAATCATAGAGTAAACATTGATTTACCTGAGTTAGTTATGCATTGGTTTAGTTTAGTTAAAAACACTGGTTTAAAAGTAGTGGGTAAACTGGATTACGTCTACATTGACAAAGTTGATGGTTAAATTCTGTGTATACATTGATACAATAACCCATTAGCAAAGTTAATACATTGATCACCAAGTGGTGTGTACGTTGATTTAATTGAGTGCGGTGGACGTAAGCAATGCCACACCGCGTTCGTAGAATGCGTGTGGTTCTTGCCCGGCGGCGATGGGGAGGCGAACAGTGAACAGTAGTTCCGACCGAGCGCTGTTGAGGTACACCGGCAGCGTCAGAGTCTGCGCGCCCGATACTGGCTCCGGACCGCTGGAATAAAGACAAAATCAAATTAGTTATGCACCGGTCTGGGCCCCACGGAGATGCAGAATCTAATCCTGTCCAAGATCGACAGTTGTACATTTTACAAATATTTAGAATAGAATAGAATATACTTTATTGCACACAAGGATATAGCTTGAAAGTACAGAAGATAGATAAAAGGGTGTACAGATAGGCGGCCTTATTGCTAAGGTAGCAATTTCTTCCAGGCAACCTTAACAGAGGTAATCTGTAATAAGCTTAATTAAAAATACTTTTTACAAGCTTTTAAAGCCATGGAGTGGAGTATCCTTGTTAAGACAAATCCAACAAGCCCAAACACGACTAGGTTGTGGTGTGTATTTAAGGAGTTCCTATGGCCACCTTCCGGCTCCATCATGAGACCCTGGACATCACGTATGACTAAAGATCTTGTTAAGACAAATCCAACGAGCCCAAACATGACTAGGTTGTGTTGTGTATTAGAGGAGTTCATATGGCCACCTCCCGTCTCCATCATCAGACCAGCTCCATGGTACCATAATATTGCATTGTCATCGCGGTTACCAAATTTTAGCAAATTCCAATGGCAGCAAGTGCTTCAAAATTGAGTTGCAAGATTTCGCCCGAACATACACAACGTACAGTGCAAGCTAAATAAAAGCTTGTAAAATACTAATATTCGACTCACGTTTCGCGAGGTTCTATGCTCAAATCCTGGCCCCGGGGGGGACAATGTATAAATATGATGCCATACCGTATCCAGACGAGCACGGTGCGCGGCAGGTCCACCATGATGGTGTTGGTGAGCAGCAGGCGGTTGGCCTTGACGGTGGCGCCCTGCAGCTTGAGCCCCGTCACGCTGAACGACCACTCGGAGTCTGAGTTTTCAGTTGGCGTTCCTGGCTCGGAGATGGTCACCTGGAAAACACAAGTCAGAACTAAAAAGTTTGCAATACATGGTGTTTAATACATAGGTTAAGCTAGTTTATATTTTCAAAAAACCAATTCACCCAGGTTGTTATTAGTAGGTACTTAAAAACCCCAGTTTACATTGATTCAGTCCAAACCATCAAAAATTATTAGATTAAAGACGAAATTTTTTAAAAATAAAATAAAACAAAAGTTTATGTCTCCAATAAAATAATAAAACTGGAACAATGGTGCCACAAGTGCCTGTACCCCAAATGAGAGGCGCAAATGGATGATAAAACGTCGGAAAAGCCATCGGATATTTGTTTAACGAATAATCGTTTTATGGATACAGTCACAAACAAACATCGTCTTTTATATTCATTTTCGATTATAAAAATATATTTTTTCTTTTGAACAAAATAAAGAGTAGCGTGGTGCAACTACTAAAAGACTTGACTTGAGTTAAACGGTATCTGTAAATAAAATCCGTTCCCACCTGCAAATGCAGTTCTTCAAGGGACCAGGAGTTGGCTTGAGCCACGCACTGACGGGTAGCGGTGATGTAAGCTTCTGGGTTCAACAACCCGCCGAGCCAAACTGGAATATTCTGTTGAAAAAAGTTAAAATTATTAAACGTCTGTGTAGCTTTGGTTTTTTCTCATGAAAACAAGGTTTAAGAGAGCAATAAATATATTGCTATCTCATAGTGAATCTTACTGTCTTTTTCTCCCACTAGAGGCACCACTTAAACGTAATAATGTAAATGGCAGTTATTTCTTTTTAATAATGTTTTACGGCTCTGAGTGCGGAGCTTCTTTGATGGAAGTCGTGCAAGAACGTTGTCGATATTTTTTCACTGCCTAATACGGTGGCGCCATCTACAAATAACTTTGCACATGCAACCCTATTATTGGCAGATTGCCCTAAAAAATTAAACGTCCATCTTGTGTCTCCTTTTTATTAGATTGGACGAACTTAGTTTTATGTTTAGAGCGTTACTTCAGGACCCAGTAACATTGTCTCCTAATAAATCAATATGTGTGTACGGACCTGCAGCCGCTTGGCGCCCTTGTCGGCCACGGCGCCGGAGACGGCCGCGAGCTGCGTGATCCTGGCGGCGAAGTCCCCGACCCACTGCTGCACGGTGCAGCCGCGCGCCACGGCGTAGCGCCGCCAGCTGCTCGGCAGCATGCCGCGGACCAGAGAGCCCACCATGAGGCGGGTCTCGTTCGTTTGCTTCATCTCGCCCTGGAATTTAAGTAATTAGGTTGTATTTAAAACAAATAATTTAACACTATAGACTTAATGAGATTTTAAATCTGCTACGTCCAAGATTAAAAAAAATACTTCGAATAGAACAAAAATATAAGGTGAATAATTTATAGCCAGATTAAAGAAATTTTCTATATAATATGTTACTGTGTTAGCTACCAATTGTTTAATATCCCACTTTTGACGTAAATAATGTAGTCGTCAGTAAAACCAAAGTCGAGTGAAATGACATAAGTAAAAAGTTTCATGCACATTCGATTTATTTCACGCACGTCTTTTGTTCATAAAAGAAGATTAGCGTAATGCGTACCTGGCAGATAGAGATGACGTTGCGCAAGTCGTGCAACACTTGCTGTAACAAAGACGCGCCGGCCGCCACCTCGCGCTCGAAGAAACGGTACAGCGGGTCCTTGATGTTCTCCACGGTGCGCCGCAGAGTCTGTGACGGAATAGGAAAGTAGCAAGGTCAACTTGTTATACGTGACATGTTCAGTTCAGTAAGCCAAAAGACGTCCACTGCTGGACGAAGGCCTCCCCGAGGATCTCTACAGCGTCCGATCTTGCGCTATCGGTTCAACGCATCCAACGGTTTCCGGCGGCTTTCACCTGATCGTCGGTCCACCTTGGAGGCCTGCTCACGCTGCGTCTTCTGGTACGCGCCGGGCGGTTTAGCATTAGATTGATATATGTGATGCATGCAAATTTACCTAAAAAATATACTTTTTTATGATTACCAATAAAATTGTTTAGATAGAAAACTACACTCACCGGCACATCTAACCGCCCACCCTTCATTTCAGGGAATACTCGTGATTCTTTATATTTCTGTTACAGCTGATGTTAGTTAAAAAGTAGTTAATTTAACGTTTATTTAAGTGTGTTTAATTTATCGTAAATTATCAATAATTAAATTGTAATGTATAACAATAAGCGTAATTTAAAATGAACCCGAAATACAACAAGGGTGGGCGGTTAGATGTGCCGGTGAGTAGAGTTTTCTTTGCCTACCTTATTGTCTGACAAGTGAAACGTATGTTAACTTTCTGGCTTTTCTACCTAGTAGAATTTTGTGAAATCTCGAGGAAAGGTGACTTAATGCTCTAGCGCAGTCTCACTCTATGAAAGAGCGGGAATGAAGCAAAACTTTGTTCTCCAGCTCGGATTTTTCTTTTCTCACGCGTGGACTTTAAATAAGAATTCAAGTTGTATTTACGGGTAGCTCCTGAGGCAGTTGCTGCAGCCAGCCGGTGGCGGTCTGGTGCAGACTCTTCATCCACGCGGGCCGCCCGTCGCCCTCCACCACTAGCGAATCTAAACAAAACCATATTTTAGCATTAGATAATAATATAAATAGGCATGATTGAAAAATCAGTTCCTACCGAAACAAATATTACATATTTATATGAATATGATAGTATTTTTATCAAAGGACAAGACGGAATTGTAGAATCTATTTTTGAAACACTCACGTGGGTCATGGTCTTGAGTAGCGGCGCTGTAAGCCAGCTCTTCTTCATCTTCTAGTTGCTGCATCTTCAGCAGTTTCGACACCAAGTCGCTGCCTTGCGTAGTCAACAACACCTGAACAATAAGAAGGGGTTAAGGAAGTCGCAAACAAATAATGATATGAACAAATAAGTAGATATTCTCTTGCGTGTTCGATTTTAATGTTTAATGACACAAATTACAGCCAGTGCGTGCAGCTGGACACTGTAACTTTGAGAGAGCCTTTATCCCGCAGTAGCAGGGTCGTATCCGTGAATGCAAGTGTCCAGCCGCATGTGATGGCTTCTGTATGTAAGGATTTTTTATCATCAACATCAACGGCCCGTTACAGTCCACCGCTGGACTATGAGCCTCCTCCACTCCGCGTGTTTGGTTTTGCCATACCTCCACGCTTGGCAGGCGGGTTGGAGATCGCAGATTAAAAGGTTACTGTATCAGAGAGCGCTGCTGCCCGTTCCCTGTTCAATGTGTAGTCCCTAAGTCGCCTCTTACGACACCCACGGGAAGAGTAGGGGCAAATGTATTCTACTCTGCAGTCACCACACGGCTACGGATTTTTTATATTGACATTTTGAAAACACAACAATAACTGTAAAACTATGCAAAACAGATAAACTTGTGTGATTTTAGAAATTGAAATAGTAATTAGATTTTGTGGTGGAGATAACATGAAGTGGTAATTTACCTTCTCAGCGTTGTTGGGTAAGCCGAGCCAGGAGGGAGTCTGTCGGTCGGAGAGCTCCTCAATCCACTTGAGGAACTGATCGCGACGGTTACCGTCCGGCATCGTGATGTGCCGCTGGTTACCAGTCGCCTAGAAGATTAATTAAGTAGTTAAATCTTTGAAGATATTTCTGGTTTGTAAAGCACAGACGATCAGTAGGTTAAATCTAGACAGATAGGAAAATATAAAAGACATTTTGAGTTCGTATTACCAAATGAAAAAGTCCATGTGATATTTCTTGTACACTTTTGACGCCTACCTTCGAAGCACAGGATCGCGGGTTCCGTCCAGGGCAAACATTCGTGTGATGAGCACAAGTATGTATTTATCTATTTAAGTAATGTATGCCAGCTATCTGATACCCATCTACTTAGTTTGAGCTCAGATGGCCGTGTGTGAAGATGTCCTCACATATTACACATTTACTTACCCCATCGACGTTAGCCACCAGAGCGAAGTCCGCCTCGAAGGACTTCGGCGTGAACAGCTTGCACAGGAAGGAGTGCAGAAGACGCTGGTCGAACGCGTTGTCGATCTTCCCTCCGTAGATGCACTGGGAGAGGAGCGTGACTAGCGCCTCCCACGGGATCTTCTCTGGAGGAAGGTTGGAGCGGCCCTAGGGAAGCGAAGATAGTTATTTGTATTATCTTTATTTGTGATGTTTCGAGTAGTGAGACTAAGACTATGTATTTTAAACCACAAGCTACGCCACACTAGTGATGCCGGTTTTTTTGAATGAATGTATAAATTAAATATACTGTATTGATCCTTGTTAAGGTCAGTCAAAATTGTTTTATAAAAATAATTATCCATAAAATGTAAGTTCGTTTTGTTTTTCGTCTTATTCTTCGTAGTTATATTTTTTTGTTATTTTGAATTAGCAATATTGTTCAACTTCAACTTTCCAAAAGCTAGGAAGAAGTAGAAAAAGGAAAAATATGAAATGTTCCCATGTTCAAGGTTGAGTGAAGCTTACCATAGCCGTGGAGTCGATCCAAGTGTCCAGCGTGTCACAGGCCACTCGAAGGTCAGATTCATTGAACTCGTAGTATTTCGCCCAGCCTAGCGGCACGTAGCGGAGACGCTCTTGCACGATACCTACACATATTATACAATTAAAAGGTTAAGTTTCTAATGGTATTTGATAAAATGCGTCTCCCTTTTCCTTCGGGCAATTGTGTGAAAACGTTACGTTAACATACCGTGGAACCAAGCGAGCAAGAAGTAAAGTCTGGCACGTTCTGATGGTTGTTTCATCATACGAGCTGCCGGGACCTGAGATAAAAACGTCATGTTTATTCACTCATTTCATGAAAGAATAACGGCAAAAATGTTAATCTACATGTTTTGTTAACAATTTGTTTTAATAAAAATAAAAATACTTTTATTACTTAAGTTTACATTAAGAAGTTGTTAACGGGGCCTCCCAGTAAGTAATTGTAAAATATTTGTAGTGGGAGTGCTCCGCTCTTCCACATGAACGTAACAAAATTATAAACTTTTAATTAATAGCAATAGGTAAAAATAAAATCTGATCTTAAATCTAAGTACCCAAAATTTTTTGAGTGTGTGTGTGTGTGAGACATGTGTGTGTAAAGATAGGTTAGCTTTAGAAGTTGTACCTAGGTTCAACGACAAGGAAATCGTCTGAGACCATCTAGTGTTTGGAGTCAACAACGTACATACATGCCAGCAGTTACCCAGTGCCCTACGGAAGCAGTGCTTCCTTGGGATCGGAAATAAGAAGCCCACAGATGAGTAACTACGAGTATTCGTACCTACATGCCCTACGGTTACGTTAATACATCTTTACTTTGAATTTCAAGTCAATACTTCCCTTTTTCTCCTCTCATTTCCCTTTTTTGGGGGAGATTTGATAGTGTTTGTTTATGTTATAAGAGCAACCTGTTTATTTATTTATTTTTATTTTATTTGGAAAACCAATAGCAATAATAACATTATAATATAACGATTGTTAACACAGAAAGCCAATTATAGGTTTAATGATATTATTGGGCACTATCCAGTTGAGGGAGGACCTTTAAGCTTTGTCTCGGAATGTCGCCTTAAGTTTTAAATAAGTACTAACAGTGGCGAAGGTCCTCAGCAAGTTGGCGCGGATGCCGGGCGGTGGCTCGAACACGACCACGCGGCCAGCGCGCAGCAGGTTGACGGGCAGCTTGGGGCTGATCTCCGTGGTGAGGAACAGCCGGAAGCTGGGGTGCGGCTGCAGCGAGTGCAGCTTCTTCTCCAGCTGCACCAGCCACACGGGCGCTAAGTGCACGTTCTTTAGCATCACCCAGCTGGAATGATATACTAGGAGTTAACTAACGATGAGTTATATTAAGTTGGAAATGTACATCGGGGTGTATAAACGCGGCTAGCCATACTCTTAATGTGCTCCTAAATTGTAGCATACCGTTCGTTGAGTATACCAAATTCACTACGTAGTAGAGCCATAGAAAGAAGTTGATTTACATAACGAACAGCTTTGCGCCGCAAATTCACTGTAAAAGCCGTAAATAAACACACATTAACATTGGTATAGGCATGTATAGGTGACATACCGTCCGGTCTTGCAAGCTGTGTTGATAGCCCGCTCGGCCTGGTTGAAACCTTCGGCGGAACCAATGGCGATGCTCGATAGTGGTTTGTTTAACTCTGTCGCCATGTCGTCCACACGACCTGAGACAAACAATAAAAGTTGGTCAATAAATTAATTTTATTGAAGTCAAGGCAGTTTATTTACTTACAACATTAAATAAAACAAAGCCCTCAGAGTTTAAGTTGTGTGTTGGGTTTTTTCAGAAAAGGTACAAACATCTCATTCAGAGTAACTTCATTTCAGACTGATTTTGACACGTTTCGTTTTCTAACCAAGCCTTTAACTCGCAGGTTTGTACTTTATTCCACTGCACCATAAATAACAATACGAATAGCTCTGTGTGAACTACGGGTGCGTATATACCGAATTTTTAATCTAACAATATGTCAAATGTGGTTCGAGTGTGTGCTTCCTGTGAGCTAACAGCGTCATCTTATGAATGTATCAATATCTTACCGCTAGCATCATATCCGGGTACGGAGCACAGCAAAGCAGGTGTGGTCGCGTTGAGCTGGAACTCTGTGATGGTGGCGAGGTCCAGCTCGGTCTCGGCCTTCGACATGAAGCTTCCACCCAGCACGGCAGCTACCAACTGGGTTGCAGCGGCGATCACGCGGTCGGGACGGAATGACTAAAGATAATAATAATTATTATTGAGATAACATATTCCAAATTGGCGCTAAAGAAACTACAAAAATCTTGTGACTTAAATTAGGATCGAGGAGATGCTGCAAGAGTTGAAAAGTCATACAGAAGGAAACATTAACTGATCTGTCATGGTGATAGAAGTTAGTAAGAAGGAGGGACCCCAAGGTTATGAATCGTATCCGCGCTCTATACATGTCTCTTTGTAAATAAAAGCGAAAACAGTCAGAAGGTATCCGGAAGAAATGTTGGAAGCAGAAAGCCAAGGCGAATGTTCCACGATCGACGCGACGTTCTGAAAAAAGTGAGTAGTAAAGAGAGAAAAAAGTATGTCTGCATCGTAGCAAGAGTAAGGAAGTGCTGTCTGTCGAGGCTACCCCTCTGGAAGTGTTGTGACTTTATTGACTTTATGTATGTGATGTGCATTTCTAGCTTGCAGTTTGGCGGCTCGAGCCCTACCTGTATGAGTAACAGGCGGTACATGGCGATGGTGTGCGGCGCGGGCGGGATGGCGGGGTCGCTGTCCCACAGTGTGGGCACGCACTGCTCGGGTGCGGCTTGAGCCAGCCAAGCCGACAGCTCGGGAAGTTCAGCCGCTTTTTCCAGGAGGCGACGGAAGGCTGACAATCTATAGGAAAATAAACCAATCACATCAACGCAAGCACATCTTTTCTAAGAGTTACTTTACTACATTCATCGCAATGCCTTGGGCACCTTAAATACTCTTGACCCTGGAGGATTTGTGCGGTTGGCCATATCAATTTCATTTTCTTTATTGCATGTCACAAGGTATAAAATTGGTCATATATTTCCTTGGTCGTGTGGGTTGTAAAGTCGACAACCAACCTGATACAAATGTATTATTACAACTTCCAACACTCCTTAAAGAGACACCATAAACGCAATTATAAAATCGATTAATGAATGAAATAGAAGTATTCGATTCTATTTATTATAATTTTTTTCGATACATTACTTATTCGTAGATAATCAACAACTTACCTAGAGCTCAGTCTAGCAGCCAATTGATGTTGCGCTGTAGTAAGTGACTCGAGCGTAGCCGTGTGCGATACAAATCCTTCTTTCCCGCGAAGGAACACGGCAAACTGTTGGTCCAAGGTGTCTTCAGCGCCAGTGCCTTTGAGGTGGATACGACAGAGCAGCAGAGCGAAGGTCAAGCGGTCTGTGTGTAGCATTCCTCGGGCTACGCGCTCGTAGACGGCCTATTGAGAAATAAACTAGATATTGACGTCTGATTTAAATACTATTGATAATGAGGAAGAACAGGTACGCCTCTTATTCAGCGTCAAAAGGGGAATAAAGGAAGTATTCGATGTTTGAGATTTGTCGGTACTGAAGCCTCGTGTAGGGAGGAACGAAACACATGTCGAGGTATCGGTAGATGGTAGTATTGGTATTTGGTAGTTTGCTGCTTTATCATCGTCTGTGCATGTGAGGAGTTAGCTAGATATTTCCTTGTGGTCGGTGAAAAGGACTTCCGTAAGGAAAGATCTGAATAGCCAGACAAAAATAACAAGAATAAAAAAAAATAAGACGGAAATAAGGAAACATTCATCAGAAATAAAAGAAAATCTGCAAAAATAAGACAAAATTAATGTTTGAAGTTAGAATACTGCCTGGATATTACGAGCAATGAGCGCATGGCTACGTTGTGCAATACTTACCGCAAACAGCTCCTCGGTGATAGTATTCAGTCGTACAGTGTAGTCGGACTGTCCGTTCAGCGACTGGCTGTTGAGCACCGAGCTGAAGATGTCCAGGAACATCTTCAGCGAGTATTGGTACAAGAAGTGAACTTGGTTCAGAGACTCCATCGTGAAGTAGATGCTGCTGCAAGCCTAGTGGATAAGAATAAAATAGATTTAAAAAATAGACAGCTTGGGTTGCTGGTTGCAGGCCGAAACTGTTAGTGGTTTTCATTGAGAGCGCCTTCCGTGATTTGGAAAGTACGTTAAGACGAGCATTCTGGTTGCTATCGCAGATGGTGATTGTTAAGCCAAGTCATAGACTATTTGGCACCTTGCATCCAATCACGGACTGAATAGATATCCATACAATATCCATCCATTCATATACGATTGTAATTAGGACCTTGGTTAGTAAATGTAATTTCAAGTATAAAAATGGATGGCCAAACGTTAAAACAAATACGGTTGAAACAAAGTTTCATATGGAAAAGCTTACCTGAGACAATGGCAGATACTGTTGGCTAACAGTTTCAATTTCACCAATAACTTTATCAGTTTCCTCGACCTGAAATTAAAATAGGTGTTAAACTCTGTTATATCAATATTATAATAATTTACTGTCACGAACGAATTTTCAAAGAACCAAGTCGTACCTTTTGTCCAATATCATCAGCTTCCTTCTTCAGAGTTTCAAGAGTAGCGATAACAGAGTCGTCGTCTAAGATCTTTCCTTTAGCGTCGTTAAGAGCTTGCAACAGAGACTTCTCCAGTTGACGCAGGCGGAGGTGGAATTCACCTGGATAACAAACAATACGGTGAGTACTTGAAGGGTGAGAATAATGAAGGAAACATTGAAAAATAAACAGTAGATTATTAAAAACCACCGAAACCTAATTGAATTCACAAAATTGATTTAAAACGCTATATATTAGAGCAGAATTTTTGTGTTTCAACTCAGTCTTACCCGATGGATCAAACTACCCAATAACAACAATAGAATAGTACTTAGATAAAAAATAAGTTGTTTTTATAGTTTTGTTTTTAATCTATAGAACTTGACGTAAGTCGGCGGTACGCGGAGTGTAATGGCAATCGCAGCTAAGTTAGCAGCCGCTGCCAATATGTATGTTTCCCCTTTATTGTGCCGTTAGAACCGGCACATGAGCCATGAGCCACGGCTCAATAACCCCGATAGTAGTATTTGATCCTTACAGCCAGCCACAAGGATGACTTTACCTTGCAGTTTGAGCAGGTCGGAGCGCTTGGTGTCGATGTCGGGCCTCTCCGCCTTGAGCACGCGGTGCAGGCACTGCGACTGTAGGGACGAGCGCGTCACGGTGAAGTTCACGAACGTCACGCGGGAACACATGTCCGGGGGGAACTCCACCGTTGGGTCCCTGGATAAGTGAGTGGTGTTTACCGTTATTCACAAATATCTAGAATTTACCATTAAATGACAGAAGAAAGATAAAAGAAATCATGTAAAAGGAATAGCGAGTAAAGGTGACAGAAAAGGAACGCAGCGAAAGTTGGATAAATATGAATTTGATGTAGAAACATGGTTTAAAATTCTTGAAATCTACAAGCATCGAAGTCACTAACCTGGTGCTCAAGAAGATGACAAATGAGGGACTCAAATCGATGTCTTGGTCTCCTAAAGTGATGAGTACTCTGCCTCCTGTGCGACGCAACTCTCGGTTCAACACCGGGTTCAGGATCGGATCGTAGTTCTCCACATCCTAATAAACCAGCGAAAAAAGAAATGTATAAAAAGAAGACATGGATATGTAATATGAACTTCGTGCCATAAATCGTCTAAAAACTATTTTTTATATACGTGTCATTTTATGGCGTATATACGTGTAAAAATCAGTTTTACTATTTACAAATTGTCAAGCGATCATTGACTAAATTGTTTGTTGATTGATAAAATGTTCACAACTTTATACGAATAAGCTATCACAACGTTTATACATTATATACCTGCACAAGCAGTGGGTTGCCGAAACGCAATGCAGATTCCAGATTCTTCCTGAAGGAGTCGTCTAAGAAGGATGTCTTTGTAATCTTACGCTCCTTGAACTCTCGCATTATGAACTCAGTGGCTTGTCCAGAAGGATCGATGATGAGTGGGTAGCGGTTGAAGCGCTGTGAAAAAATAACATATCAATATTATACCTTTTCCCATCTGCATGTCAAACTTCATCAAGATCGGTTAAGAATAATTTATTATCTCAGTAATGATAAAGTTTATCTCACCTTCAACATGATAGCATTTTCCACGCACAGCTCATCTGTAGGCAGAGCATTGGCTTGCCAGCGCAGCCTTTCGTCTGGGTTACTCAAGTACTCTGTTCGAGCAATATCAGCTCTGTACTTGATGCTTGCTGCCGCTAAATGACTTGTCCAGGTTGAGAACAGATTTTGACGGTACTGAAACCGAAGGAACAGTTAAAACATATACATATAGACCGAACGTCATGTTACTATAACAAAACATGACTTTGTAAGAGACTATTACAACGCACTAACATTGGGCCATGTTTCGGCTGAATATACCTGTATAACAAGAGGAGAAATAAACACTTTCATAAAATAAACAACTATAGTTAGTAGAGTACTTACATGTTGGTCAAAGTAACCTCCGTAAGCGATGAAAGCGGCCGACAACAGCACGTCACCAACAATGGTGCTCATTTGAGAGCGGAATGTCTCAGAGCTCGACTCCCATCTTTCACGCTCGATAACCAAGCTCTTCAGCAAGGCTATTGAACGGTCCACCTAAAAATAGAATGAGAATAATTCGTTTACAAAAAGAATAATTTGGAATATCCTACCGCCTCCGCCAAATTAAAAAAGTGTAAATACAGATATTAGAGCTATATTTAATTAGAATCTCTATTAGGGGAATGTGTATCTTGCCCATCTTAACTTATGGTGCACAAACATGGTCTCTGACGGAAGCGCAAAAGTCCAGACTCAAGGTTTGCCAACGTGCCATGGAGCGTAGCATTCTGGGAGTAAAAAGAATAGATCGTATTCTAAATACAGAACTACGCTCTAAAACTGGCATCCAAGATGTTGGACAAAAGTCCGCAAAGCTGAAGTGGGATTGGGCAGGACATATCTGCCGCATGCACCCGTATAGGTGGGCTAGAATAGCCACGGAATGGGTGCCGGAGGATGGTCGTCGCCGTCGAAGCCGACCTCGGAGACGATGGCGAGACGACATTGACAGTTTCCACAAGGCTTGGCATCTGGAGGCTCAAGATCGAGACAGTTGGCGAAAGCGAGGGGAGGCCTTTGCCCAGCAGTGGGACACGAATACGGCTACATAAAAAAATAATAATAGTAATAATAAAAATAATAATAATAACTTCGTCTGTATGGTATTTTTGGCACGACACGATCCTGAAGGACTAGGATGTTTTCCCGCAGTAAATACTCATCTATGTTAATCAAACTAGTGCTTCCTTTATACATATTTTATGTCTCATTCTCATTTACAATTATTTTACCTTGGCCTGTACAGTTCCCAAGTCAGTCTTGATGGCTTGCGCTTGGCTGATCAGCTGTGCGTATTCCTCCTTGTAGGACGCAATGGACTTCTCGAGTTGTGCGATCAGGTCGCGCACTTCATCGCCAGCTGTCACGTTGGTCTGGGCCTGGTCTTCAAGAGCCTGCAGCTCGTTGCGAAGGGGCTCGACGCGTTTCAACATGTCAGCGTATTCGATCTATTGGGAGACATAATTTATGTTAAAATATTTTTGTATTGAATAGAAAACGCCATTTATAAATATACGTAATTTGCCATCAATCTTTTATTTCTCTAGAAAGAGCCGCTGATGTCTTTAAAATTGTATTGGCGTTAACAAGCTTGTGGCTAGTTCGCTTAGTTACTAAATGAGTTTCATAATTTCAAATGACCTCGAAGTTAGATCAAATTACAATTATATCAAAGACGATTGATGTTCAACGTGAGTCTTACCTGAGCAATTGCCCATTTGACCATAGGGCCACAGGCCATACTGGCGCGGTTGACCTTCTCGAAGTTGTAGTCAGGGTTGCTCAAGTAACGAGTCTTCATCTTCTCGCGAACGTCGTCTCTATTTTATACAAAAGAATAATATGATAGTACTCTCAAAAAACCCAATATGATGCAAATTCTCTGGCTGTAAATATTTCTTTTTTACTTCAAAAGATTAATCGACAAGTAACAGGATTTTATTATACTTCTAAACAAATTTATACACTGGCCCAAAAACTGGGTTCGAACATTGAAATTTACATATCAACCCTTTAAAATAAAATTGAATTTATCGTGCTTTTCGTGCAGTCCCAGATGATGAACCTTACCCATTGGATGAATGAGAAACTCGATCCCATACCTATTTCAAAAATTTCATGCAATTTGAACCTTAAATCCAATAAGTACCCCCTGAGGATCATAGAAATGGACGTCACTTGCCAACATAGCATACCTAGAGATCAACATATTCAATCACTTTAGATAGCAAACAAACAAATAAAAAACTAAAAGAAGCCATTAGAACCACGGTGGGCGGTGATTGGTAACTTTCTGGGGACAAACGATTATTTATTGGCAAACACATCATGCAAACCTATCTCATGGTAATAAAATTGTGTGTGCTTATTTCATATGCATTTGAGAGTTGAGCTCAAGGGAATTTATTACATTTAAATAGAATTTGTCTAAATATAAATGGTAGTTATTCGAGTTAAATTATATAGATAGATGTTGGATCAGTTACATGACAAAAAAATAATTGCTTCTCTATTGCAACTAATATATATTATTTAATTGAATAAAGTTTTATATAGTATTTTAATTATATTTATTGAAAAACGTGTTAATCTGTTATTCACCACCACCTCAGACACAAATAGCTCTCACATGGTATTTCTTAAAATTTAAAAGAATATTCATATGAGCAGACGGTTTACAGGTTAGGAAATTGAAGTTGTGCGGTAAGCATGCAGCAAGCATCAAACTGTGCAAATCACCAAGAACATGGCACTTGACGAGAATATCCAAACCGAATACCTCGTAAGTATCTTACTCTACCCACAAATAAGACATCTATAAGTGCGAAGTACCTTCGTCAAATGCCATCGAATATAAACTATGCACCACCACAGAACACAAAGACAAGCATTTCTCACGTTATGTCTTCAGTGGAGAAGTTAGAAACGATGCTGTTGATGAAGTTTTCTCTCATGATGACTGCTCGGATCGCCTTCCAGTCGGTCGCATTCTCACCCAGCAGGAGGCAGATGGACTCCAAGGCCACCTTCACGATAGCCGGAGGGTTGCCCATGGAACGCACTTCCACCAAATGCTGTTTCTTGATGGATTTGACGGCTGTATAAACCCGACGGCGTCCCAGCCAAGCGAGAGCGAGAGAGTACAAAGGAGAGAAACAAAAAAGGCGTTTAGCTTTTGTGACGCATGCCGCCGCGCTTCACAAGTTATTTAAAAGTTTTATAGCGATCTGGTGGTCACTCTTATCAAAGTAGAAAACAAGTGCCTAAATCATAATGCTAAAGATATATTTTTAGTAATAAGAAAATTGAGTTTAACCCGACAAGAAGTATTGAAAGACCGACTAGAAAAAAAATAGCGTGTCAATCACGTGAATGAACCAGATCGCCACATACAAAGACATCGGCTGTAAAGAAACAAATTGATACGAGAAGGTAATATTTTGTGTAACGAATGTTAAGTCGATTGTTTAGTTTCCACGAGGATGCTTAGCGAATGTTAGTCACATACGTACGATCTATTAGTGTGCCTTACACAGATGCCTTCAAACGTTACATAAACTGACTTCTCTCATCACAATCATTTGATATATGAAATAAAAATGCTCTTTAATGCTTGTAAAGTAGAATGGAGTAGTATTTTTTTATCAAAGGATTGCGATATTAAAGCCCATGTTATACTTTTGAATATTAATGACAACAGTAACATAATGCAAGCAAGCTTAGCTTATATATGTACAGTACAGACTTATCTTACTTTCTTATTTAAATTTCATTACAATATTGAAAAGAATAGATAAATATAAAACTTAATCTACAAAGTACAAGATGCTTCGAAAGAAAATTCTAAATTACTGACATAATTTAAGATGCAATATGCTATTTCATTCCAATTAAGATTACATACAATATAAATACGGTTTTGCCAATAAATACACATTAAAACTAACGTTTTGGTTTACATTATTTGGTTGCTATCTTGTATGTTTTTCTCTAGACATTGGCTAAAATACAATGTTGGTTTTAGAGCAAAATTTCAGCAGAGGTAGCACGCTACGATACTTTTAAGCAGATGTTATAGTTATTTTCTCACATCTGTAATAAGAATTTGGGACTTAACAAATTAAATAATAGTTGCCGTCCACCAGATTGTACGACTTTGTCAGGCTTGTAGTCTTATTCATTGAAATATAGAAATATCGTATGCGCACTATCTCCACCCCACAAGAATGCCAACTAACTGTATATTCTCAGTCTCGAAGTTGACGATGGTGGATATGAAGTTGTCGCGCATGACCACGCTCCTGATGCCCTTCCACGTGTCCCCCTTCTCCCCGAGGAGCGTGCAGATGGACTCCAGCGCCATCTTCACCACGGACGGCGGGTTGGCCATCGAACGCACTTCCACTAACTGCTGCTTCTTGATCGATCGCACGGCTGTTGGTTGCGGTTATTGCTAGTACTTTGATGTAGTCAAAATTAAATATAGTTTTGGACGATATGGTATGCGTCAAACATGGGATAAAAATAAATTAAAATGTAATGTCATTCATAAATTTATCTTCATGTGAAATAAAAAGAATTCTTAAAAATATATCTATTTTTGACTACAACAATGCGTAAGAAGCTGTTAAAATAAGTTGTTGAAAAATACTTGTTTAAATAACACTGTCTTATTACTTAAATCAAAACGATATAATTAAATGACTTAAAATTAAAATCTGTAAGGCATCTTTGTGACTGGATGAGATTAGGAACAAACTAACGTTAAAACTGAGATTAGGAACTAACGTTTTCTTGAAATAAAGATCACAATCTTCTACTCTACTACTACACAATAAAGTAGCATTTTAATTTTCATACGTAATCGAGTATTTTGACAGTCAGATAACCGACCGAGTAAGATCAGATGACTATTTCATACTTTATGACATGGAACTTTCAAGTTTGAATTATTGAAACTTTATACGGACGTAATTTTATCCTATATCGTATGAAAAGTAAACTGCTAGTAATAAATATGAGTAGCAAATGGAGTAAGCAATCAAACCGTTTTGCGCCTCGATGACGGCGGGCTCGACCTGCGCGAGGTCCGCCATTACGTCGCGCCGTTTCGCTTCGATCTCCTTCGTTTGCTTTTCTAGAGCAACCTAGTTTTAACAACGAAAAAGGACTTGGTTACGCTTCTTTCTTTAATGTTCAGAGTGATAGTAGCTTGAAGAGACACTGGCTCAAGACTTGTTTAGTTTTAATCTAACTTTTGTAGAGAGAGCCCGCGAGTCAAGCCGATTGAATATGATCGAAAGGTTTTCAAATACCTAAAAACCAAAGCGAAAATGTAAATTTTTGCCGAGTTTGGAACATGACTTGAACCTGCGTCTCCTCGGTTATAATACAGGTGGATTTAGGTTTTCAGTCTGTCTAACCTGGATCTCCTGGCTTTCAACTTTCTTCTTCTCAGCTTCCTGCTGGTCTTTGACCATTTGACGGAGCTTGGCGTTAGCAGCTTCGTTTTTAGCTTGGAGTTCCTGCAGAAAGCGATATTACTAAATGAATGAAATCCGACATTTAGTTTTGGTTGGATCCTACTTTATCCATGAATACTGACACTTAATATAGAAATTACTACATTTACTACATACTAACTAGTGACCAAATCCATGGATAAAGTGGGATCTACCATGAATATTCTAAACCAATTTGCATATTTGGACATAATTTATGCGTGCGTTGGTATAATGCATATTTGGTACTAAGCGTCGTAACACTTCATACTCTCATTTTTGCGCGAACGCAGTCCTTACTACCAAAAATTACGCACCCACATCCACATTTTTATCCACATTAGGCGCAGGACAAACACAAGCGGCGTGGCGCGGGCGAGGGTCAGGCGCGGCGCCGTTTTCATACGAATTGTATAGAAGACATTAGAAGCGGCGCGGGCGTACATTTTGTCTGAAACAGGCGCCTCGCCCGCGCCGCGCCGCTTGTGTTTGTGCTGCGCCTTTGGGATAATCGCAGGGGTCAACCCAACCGCAGTGCAATGGGAAGATCTCGCCCTGGGGGAACCGCCTTCTTGATCACGGTGTCCTCTGTGCCAGGTAAGTATGAGTTTATTAAAGTTAGCCGGGGTAGTCATGAAACGAGAAAAAATCTATACCACGTTTTAGAAAATGTGACGAATCTAGCGTCATCTGTCGTTTCCGCAGGATACTACAAGTTAGCGTTCTGACAATTTTATGTTTGCAGTTGAGGGTGGCGCTAGCGGTCTTAAATTACGAAAGTAAACAGATTCACGGTTTGAACTTCCATAGCAAGCCGTATACACATTAATTTTTTTTTTGGATAGCCACTTTTTGCAAATAAACAATTTCTTGCTTGTTATAGTACAAATAAAAAAAAGTTGTTATTTTATTTCTTTTAAATTATAGCCTAAGCCCCTTGTTAAGGTGCAGCTGCTACTGCTCCAGGTCTTCACCATCTGCTGGAACATTCCTCTGACCTGTGACTTGACGGCGAGGCTCTTCTGCATCTCCTCGACCTGCTCGACGGTCTCCGCGATCTTGCCGAGCCCCACGTTCAGATGCAGCTGTTGTTCTTCCAGGTCTGCACGCTTCTCAGCGTACAGCTTCACCATCTGCTGGATGAAGTCCAGGTAGTGCCTGACAAACAACGTTACATTATGGATTACACTTTTGCAGAGAATGTTTATTTCTTTATAGTAAACAAATCAGCACTTTTCTGCGGTTCTGCGAAAAATGTGACCAGCCCACTGCAACGTTATGTTCTTACCTGGGAGTAATGGCCATGGTGCGGTTGGCCCTCTTGGCGAGCCTGGCGTTCGCTTGGTGTAGGGTTTGGTGCACGTACACGCAGGCGTTGACGACGGCTTCGCGGTGCGTGGGGCGCGGACCCACTTCACCGCAAGCCGCAGGGAACAGTTCCGGGGGCATGTAATCGGCCGAGTCTAAGTCCATGCGGGTCGTGAACTCTTTGCCCACCTTGAAATAGAGGTTAATGTCAGAAAAGCATCAATAACAGTTACTTGTAATGGGGGATTTTCCGACAGCCAATTAAAAAAAAAAATAGTTTACAAAACTTAACGATTAACGATTCGTGGATCCGAAGAATTGCGGCCAGTCACCCAGGGCCATAAAAGGATATAAAAAAAAAGAATCCACGAAGTACACCTGGCGCCATCTATCCTCTGAATTAGAACTATTATTTTTATTTTTTGAGCTGTCAGAAAATCCCTCATTGGAATTAGCGTGACGTTTAAATCTGAAAATTTCAGCATTCATTTCAGAAAAACATTATTTTCTGGGAATTGTTAATGCAATGAAAGCTATTTGTCAGGAAATAGGTCGTTGCCTAGTATAATTTACACTTGTTGTGGTTTGCACTAACTTGTTGTGGCAAAAATAGACAGAATTCCACTAAAAATATAAACCGACTTGTTGAAAGTAGTGACATTGGCGTGAGCAGATAATAATAATACAGCTCTGATCTATGCAACGACTATTCGTTCCTTCCTTCTTATTCTTGTATGTGACGCCCATTACCGCAACTGCATTCAGATCACGCGTAAGAATTATCAAAGTAATCTCACTTGGAACAAGGCTCCATCACTCCAGTCCCCGAACCAGTTGAGCACACATCTGTTGAAGAGCGCGGGAGAAGTGGCAGCCCTGTCCTTCAGTCCCTCGGACGACGGGTTCATGGTGAACACTACGTGCAGGTTCCGCATCACTTGCCCCGTGAACCACTTGTACAGTTCGTCGTTGGAGTCCAGCATGAGGCCTTCGCGTTGCGCGCCTTCCTTGCATTGCGTCATTAAGGCTGCGAATTCGTCGCCTTCGAATAGACCGGGCACCTACAATTTTCATTAGTTTTAGTTCAAAATCCAAACGTATCGAATTAATTATTCACAGTTTTAGTTTAGTCAGGATAATTGTGATTAATTTGTGTCATACACTGAAATTCCAAAGTATCGTTGAGCTTCTGCGGATCCTAAAAAAGCACTCGATGCAGTGGGTAACAAGATGCAGGTTAATTAAGCAAATGCTTTTATTAGGGGCCAGCTTCGTACATTTGGTATTCATAGCTTTACTGTTTTTATGTGGTGTACTTGGCAAATCATTTCATCTATCTATTAAACATACCTCTCCGTTAGCCAGTAGAGTATTCATTCTTTCCAAGAAGCCGCTGTCCAAGACATTAGATTCGTCCAGAATAAACGCGACCTTCTCGTCGCGACACCCGGCCCGGCGAAGAACTGAACGTAGATCTTCATCGAAATCGGCACCCGTGTATTTGTTGTGCACCTAGAATAATACGAAGGTTAAGTTAAAGAACTTGTGTACAATACTGTCCTCAGTAAGTCAATTTTATTCCTCTCTTAAAAACACAAGTTGAATAAAATCGATTCACTTGAGCACAAAAGGCTTTTTTTAACAACCTCGTCCACACACTTTTGTTCACATTTACCAAGAGATATACAATACCTTGATCTGGAAGATGGACAGTCCATTCATCCAGGCGACGAAACGACTGAGAGTGGTCTTGCCAGCTCCTGACACTCCGATAAGCAGCAAATGGCCTTGAGGCTGCCGGAATATACGGTCGATACGCAACACATGGTCCAACACTTCGTCGAATAGCACCAAGGGAACGTCCAATTCTTCTTCGTAGAACACCTGGTGGAATAAGCATTTAAGATTCAGTATTCAAGAAAGAAAACTATAATAGTTCACTCCAGTGGAACCTGTCTAATAATAGTTATTTGTGTCCGTAGAAAATGAGGGAAAAGGAACTAGGAAAGTTGCTGAGTAATTCTACATCTTTAATGTACAGAGTATCCTTTTATTTTTAATGATGCCATCTATATATAGCTCACAGAACTTCTTTTCATGTGATAGACTGTAAATACGAGGTACCAAACTAACCTTGAGCCTGGCTTTAACATATTCGCGGAGTTGGTCTCGCTGTACCGGCACGTAGTCCTTGCTCAGCCAGTTACTGTACAGTATCGGACGTCCTAGCGCTTGTTCTCTGTTGATACCTGAAATTATGAGATTCGAATTAGTTTACCTAGGCTTTCACGTTACTACTACTAAATTACGTCTAAAAATATGCAAGTAGACCGAAGAGAAGAGATAGAACGTGACTTTGGCTTGCATGTAGTAAGGTTCAAAGGTTTTGAATATTCATTGCCTCTAGTGGGCCTAAAGATTTGAATTGTGAAAGGACTCGGAAGCCATGCATAAGTATATTTATTACTGACGATAAAAAAAGTTGAGTGAAGACTTAAAGGACAGAAACCAAAATGTTTGACAACTGGGCTTCAATATGAATATAAAAATATTATATAATATTGACTGTTTTGAGTTGTCTGTAATAAGGATATCACATAAATGTTGTAATTTTAGTATCAAAGTCCTTATTACTTTCGTCAGAATGTATTTGGCAACACTAGTTTTGGCGTTATCAAACATATTTTTTTTACTTTTATTTTGATACTCCCATATAGGCGGCTAAATTCATTATATATTATTTCAAAATGTTTCGTGTTTTTTTTTGCTGTGGCTGTTCAAGGCTAAGCCCATTTTGGTTGCTCCCCTTTGTTTTCGATACTTCGTTAAACACAGTCGATAAGACTCCGATTTAAAGGACTTGGAAGCCAAACCCGAACCTAGACCTCTTATTGCTCTTCTTCTTATCGTGTCGATGGAAAACCAACTAAACTATTCTTGGCCAATGCTCAGCAACGCGGATTTCATTATGTCTGGGTACATTAGGCAGAAAGTATATCAAGTTTTGGGATAAAGTACCACAGTCACACAGATTTGGATCGGGTATCTCTGTTTGTAATGATCATGTAAGCAGTTTACCTGGGAAGAACCTCATGGCGACGTTGTCAATGTTCTCGTCGGTCCACTGCCGCTCCGTGTCGTCCACGAGACGATCTTGGAACAACCGCAGCGCTTCGTGCGCCCACAGACGAACCAGGCCTTCCACTGACAGATTGTCTAGAGGCCTGAGTGACAAAAAATAACATTCAAATATAAATGCCCCTCAATAAATATTGCAATATCTGCAGACCAGTTCGTTCTTCATTTTCGTCGACAAACCCTGATGTCAAGTGTTATAGAGTCGCCAAAGGCCAGTGACATGGCTCGTGTAACGACTATAGATGAACCACACAACTGGCGGGACGCCGGCGGAGCAAAAAGTAGGTGGGGGCGGAGGGATTTTCAGGTCTTTCGGGGCTGAAGACGGGGGCGCGAAGCAAGGATCTCAAGTGACGCATGTTATGACGTTTCCGACGTAGATAGTAGCCGGGACCAACGGCTTAACGTGCCTTCCGAAGCATGGAATCATCATTCTTTTAAGACAACCAGGTCATTCGGCCTGCAATGTCCTAACCAAAATGAGACAGTATCACAATGAGATTTTTGCTTGACAGTGGCTCCATTGGGATTCGAACCCGGAACCTCAGTAATGAGCGTCGAAAACTCGACCACTCGGCCACGGAGGCTGTTATCATCACTGTTATTTCTTTCACTGTTTGCGTTTGACCTCAGTCTCAGTAATGGAAAGTGTTGACGAAGCTTAAGGTGGAACACGCTTATCCAAAAGATGCCTATTCACTCTTGCTTTAACAACACCAACGCATATTATTATTGTACAACTGACGCTAGAAGAGCGTTCTACTAGGCCGGATTTACTTACATGTCAACATTTCTGATATAGTCTTTGCGGAGAAATGGATATATATGTATCGAATCTTTAACTGTTATGGCTTGAGTGGTTGATTACAGTAGACTTTAGGCTAGCAAGGATTATTCTAGACTATTCTTTCATCAACCTAAACCTCTCACTCACCTGATAGCCTCACAGATACCGCGCACCCATCTTGTCATCTCACGGGGCGAGTACACGTAGTGAGGCTGCATGTCCTGAGTGAACCGCTCCTGCGACGCCAGGTACAGTTTCACCATGGCCTGGGTCAGAGGCTCGGCGTAACCGCGGAGAGCCGGCTGCATTCGTAGCATAGCGCGGGTGAATGTGCCGTAGATCTGTTAGAGAAACAGGTTAATAGAGTAAGTGAAGCGGTATTTTACCATAGTCTTTTTTTTTGTGTGGGTTGTAAGGTTGTGGCCCAGCAGTCGCCACGTTAGGTCAGCTGGCCGCACAATGATAATGATGATGTAGTAGGATGGTAGCATGGCAGGAAAACAGGGTCCAGTCCTAATTAGTTACTTAAAATTGTTGCACAAACGGTTTTTATTAGTATATGAAAGATTTACAACACTTTTAAAAGCTAGTATCAATAAAAATACATAAAGGTCCGGATGATAAAAGATGGTAACAGTGTCTTGGGGAGCAATCAGGAAATTCTCATTAAAATGACAAAAAACTAAAATACAAAAGATGAAACTGCCAGTATTAAAAAGTACTGGATTGCCAGTAACAATATAGCAGGAGAAGGTAGGATAGCAGCTCTGCTAACTAACAACCTCACAAACCCTGGTGTCAGAGGTGTGGAACTGCCAAAGGCATTTTACATGGCTCATGTGACAACTATTTTCCGTAGATAGTAGCAGGGACAAACAGCCTAAACGGCGTCTTTCCTTTTTGAACAATCGGATGATTCAACCCAACGAAACTAGGGACAGTTTCATAACACCGCACTGTCCCCACTGGGATTCTAACAGGAATCTTCAGTAATAATCTGGGTCTATTATAGTCTGTTATAAAGTAGGTTAGAATCTATCCGGTGGATGCAAGTAGTGCAGGGCCGTTCACGTTGGAAACCTATGGGGGAGGCCTATGTTCAGCAGTGGACATCTTTCGGCTGAGACGACGACGATAATGATGATGAATCTATTTCGGTGTGTTACGTAGGTTGCATTCTTTCATTCACATCTCTAACAAGGACCATACCTGTTCCAGCGAGGTTTCTCCCGGGTAGTCGACGTATATGACGGGCACGTGTCTCAGTAGCCGGTGCGAGAGCGGTTTGCGGCCCGGGTCCGTCGGCGGGTTGCAGGCGCCTACAAACTGGATGCGCTCCAAATGCACCCACGAATGGTCTATAAACAAATGGGTTATATGAGACTACAAATTTCACGAAACCGCGAAATTCTAGCTAAACAACGGTTTCTGTGAGAGTGGTACCAAGTTAATATTTATTCAAACTAAGATTTTACAAAACCCTTGATTAGTACAAGGGTTTGCATAAGTGTGCTTTAACTTACCACTAGCCCTATAGAATCCTTTATGTTCAAGCAGTTGGCGCAAGAATGAGATGACTCGTTGAGTGCCGTACTGATCCATGTCCGGCAAGTTGATTTCGTCACAGAACAGCACCAACCATTTGCCCAGCTAAAACAGAATATTTAAATAAGCTACGGATAGTGCCAAGGCGATTAACTTGCATGTCTTGTAACTCTGTATGTGATAGAAGGAGATTCCAACCTTGATTCTGATTAAAGTATGCTTGAGATTTTAAGTCCGCCTTTGCACTGTAAACTTTTGTTGTGACTTCTTATTGTAATGTTACATTTATTGTGCAATAAAGTGTTTACATACATACAAGTCTAAGCAAGGTTATCAAATATGGATAAGAGGCTTTATTCTATTAAAACAGATATGAAAATAGCGGTCAATATCGTACAGATCCCTGATACCGTCCGGTTTGTTTGTCCAGTCAAACCACTTTATCATCAGAAATCTTGGCTTCAAGAACAAATCATAAGATAGATAAGATACGCCTTCAAAATGGTACACACTTAAAAGGCGACTTTCAAGTTATGCTTGGCAAGGTTCGCCGAGAAGTTGAGCCCCACCACCTCCATACCTGAACGGGCGCCAGCACGACGCCGTTGGGCGTCTTGCGGTACTCGCAGTAGTGGTCGAAGGTCTTCAGCAGCAGCTCGGGCGTGGTCGCCGAGGAGAAGTTCAGCCCCACCACCTCCATGTCAGGCAGCGCACGTAACGCAGAGAACAGCGTCATCGTCTTACCCGACCCGGGCGGGCCGCATAGTACTGGAATGGAGAAACGTTTGGAAATGATGTTGATATAGCAACGATTAAGGTCAGGCGAAAGTAGCGGAGAATAGTTGACTCGCGCCTGTGTTTAGCTTTTACGAAGTGAGGGAGAAAGAAATATATTGTCTAATTCTAGGGCAGCGCTCAAAACTTGTCTGCAAGTTTCAACAACGTACTGAATTTGAAATATTCTGCGCCATATCCTACTGGTAAGTAAGAAACAGAGCGGATCATCGCTTATGCGCATCCATCATGTCCCCACTTATTTATTTATTATCAATGATTAAAAAGGTCAAACAATTTCCAGAGACATCAACAAGCTTACCCAAAGGTTTGTGCTCAGCAAGCCAGGTGTAGAGCAAGGCTTCATGACGAACGGTGTCGAGTGTCGGCACCACCACATCGGGCGCGGCCACTTTGTGCGTTTCCACCTCGATCTGCGGCACTTTGGCTGACCATGGCACCCATTCTCCGGTTATCGAAACCTAGAAACATTTAACTTATTATAGCGACACTGGTGAAGCAAAAATAACTTTGTGAAACTTTCCCCAGTTTGGTGAAAAAAAACGTGCGAAAATAATTTGGAGTAATTCTTCACTTTATCTTCTTTCCAATTTCATGTTCTGTAGGAATAGACTCCTGATTTTCTGAAAAGTAAAATTATTCCGTGTTTCGAAAGCGTTTCATTACCTCGTAGTCGATAATGTGTTGGTTAGCACCACAGTTCGGCAGCGGCATTGTGCTAGCAGACCTTATGAAGTCTCCGAGCTCATTGCGATCCTATAAAAAATAATAATAGGTGCAATTAAAGACATCACTGAAAAACCTTTTGCTGCTAAGAAGCTTCTGCTTAGTTTATCAACTGAAATAACCTATAAAACAATTGGTTTTACCTTGAGTTTAGCGTCGCCGGCGAATGACCACAGCAGAGAATAGACGAGCCATTTCGGCACGTACGCTTCCAGCTGTTCATTTGTGATAGGGAAGTCTGGATGCTGGCGGTTGTAGCCCAGAATGTTTCTAAAACAGAAATATGCTTGGTGTCTAACATCTCTGTTTTATAAGACTAAATATACGGAAATAAGTAGCTACGAAGACTGAATAACGCAGTTCGATATCCAATTTTTCATTATCTCGCGACATTTGTGTCCCGGACTTATTATTACGATTGTGTTTTATTGATTTTATGCAATGTATACTTTCGAACACAACGTATATTGTTAACGAAATAAAGTAATTGAATTGAATTAGGCATAAAAAAACAGGTTTTTGAACGTTCAACACCAACGGCCCGTTCACTGCTGGACGTAATAGTGACCTAAAATAAATGGTTGATTAGCTTAGTTTTATACTATTCTATTGCACACTTTCACCTGTACAGTGTACAATAGAGCATGAAAAGTGGCGTTACATATCGTCTCAACTGTAGCAGGTAATGGGCTAAGAAAAATGTTTGCTCACTGATATAAAGAAGAAAAAATGTACCTGACTCCTCTATTGAGCATGGAGTGTAGCGAAGATAAGGCACGGTGGCGAGTAAAGTCCATAATGTGGTCCAGGGTAGCAGCTCGCTCCAAGCACTTCACCACCAGACCGTCTCCGAAGAACAGCGGCTGGAGGATCATTGCTACGTCACGTTGAGTCTGTGAACACAACAAAACCAAGGTTTATTTGTATTGTAGGTAAGACCCAAAATAAGTAACATTTCAAAAGTGTTTTTCTAGATCGAAATATGGAAATTACTTTTAAAAACGAGTATCCCGATAAACACCAAAAAGACGTACCTGTAAAGCAGGTGACAGAATTTGCTCAGTAGCATTCTGGTCACCTGATGGTGCAGCCATGACGATGCTGAAGGAATCCTCTTCACCATCTTCCAAAGGAATATTTTTCAACCTGGATGAATAGAAATACAATATTAATTTATGTAAAATAGGGATGGAAAGTACAAGGTGTCCAAAAAGGGTATTTGCACTTTTAAATATCAATAAATCGTCTTAATGAGGGTAGATAACAAAAAAATATATAATGTCATACGTGGAATTTATTGGAAATTTAGTTGCAATGGATTCGTATACCGGAGCTCAGCGTGCATTTTGTGTACGAGTTTATTATCAAAACAATAATTCGATAATAACAGCTCGCCGCTTATATCGCGCGCAATTCAATGTACGGGACATTTCTTTATCTCCCAGTGCGAATATCATTAGAAAATGGATTAAGACATTTGAGGCTACAGGGTCAACTTTAAAAAGCTTTGATTGCGGACGTCCGAGAGAAATAAGGCTACCTGCAGTTATTCAAGAAGTTCACGAGTCGGTAAGGCAAGATCCCTCACTATCACTGCGAAAGCGAAGTCAATCCGTAAACATTGCAAAATCAACATTGCACTTGATTTTAAAGAAGGATTTGCATTTATGTACTTACAAGATTCAATTAGTGCAAAAATTAAAACCCACAGATTATGAACAGCGACAAAATTTTGTTCAGGAGATGTTTGCGCGCTTTACCAACTACAACAATGTCTTGTTTAGCGATGAAGCAAATTTCCACTTAAATGGCCATGTCAATAAACAAAACTGTCGCTATTGGTGTGATAAAAATCCTCGTTATAAGCATATGCGTCCACTTCACAGCCCTAAGGTGGTAGTGTGGGCAGCAATTTCCGCCAAGGGCATAATCGGCCCCTATTTATTTGAGGACGGTAGGGGACATGCACTTACAGTTAACGCGGACAGATATTGTAACATGATTGAAAGATTTTTGGCACCATCTTTACAGGAATTTAGAGGTTACAATTCGGCAACATTTTTTCAGCAGGACGGTGCCAAATGTCACACGAGTAGAAGGTCTATTGAAGCATTGAATGAGTTATTCCCAGAAAGAGTTATCTCAATAAACGGGAACCTTAAATGGCCCCCTAGGAGCCCGGACTTAAGTCCACTTGATTATTTTTTATGGGGTTACCTAAAGAGTAGGTTTACATAAATAAGCCGTCAACTCTTAGCCAATTGAAAAACAATATTGCAAGTGAAATAACAAAAATCACTAACGTTTTATGTGAACGTGTCTTAGGCAATTTACGGTCACGACTTGAAGAGTGTCAAAATCGTAATGGACGTCATTTGGACAACATAATTTTTTCGTCGTAAACTTTCCATTGTATGTACTTTTTGCAAATAGTAATAAAATTATGAAATGATATATTTTTCATTTATGGTTTTCGTATATAAACTGCCAACACCCTTTTTGGTCACCCAGTAGATCGAAGGATAATAAAATAGTAGGATAGTTATACCTCATAATATAGTTTTCGAATATCATCTCAGTGGTGAGAACGTCTTGAGAGAACCAGACCATTCCACAACGTGATACCGTAGCTAAGGTTGCGTATTTCAGATCTTGAACCTGTCAAAGGGATTACAGTAAAATACATCACCAGTCTCTAAAGTTTTTAATTTGTTATTAAACTGAAAGAATGAATATGACAAATAAAAATATATTAAAAAAATACTAAGTAATAACGCCTTGACTTACCTCAAACATGACGCGCACGTTAGGAGGCAACGACAACCGCTCTCCATTGGGTAGAGTGAGGAGTTTATTGTCGTCCAGTACGGAGTTCAAGTTCTCAACCCATTCAGGGTCCACGTCACCGTCGAAGATGATCCATTGACGCTTGTTGATCTCACCACGTACGTTGTCGATGATTTTTCTAAGAAATAGGATAATTTTGAACACGTTCATCCTAGACCTTTATTACCGCGTAGCGAAATCATTAAATTCTGCTAAAATAAAGACGTAAGTAAGAAAAGAACAAACTAAAAGCAAAAGATTCGACAATTTTTATATTGAATGATTGGGGTTTTTTAATGATTTACTTACCTCAGAATATGTGTGAAGAGACCGTCGGTCCATTCACGTGTGTTGGGGTCCAGAACACCATACAAGGTCTCCTTCGACATTGCTTTCGGGTCGATCACATGAGCCACACCTTCAACGCCTTCGAATCTACACAAATATGGGTATTAAAGTAACAGTTACTACTTTTTAAATACAAAAGCAGCTAATCCTAGAGCTATAAGTGACATTGTTTATTCAGATGGTGTTCTAGTTAAAGTTAAGGACTCATTTTGTAGGTTATATCTACGATATTAAAAAAGAAGGATAATTTAAAGAAGTGTATATTAAAATATCCCTACCTTTCCAAAGCTTTGAGCAACACGCGCCAAGCCGTGGATTTTCCGCTTCCAGAAGGGCCGACCATCATAAGACCATGGTTCAATTTGCAGATCTGGTACAGCTGGAGAACCTATACGCACAAAACACTATGTTACAAGTAATTATTATTCAATCCATTTTCATGAAAATTAGTCTACAAAACGGACTACATGTTATTATTGACCAAGTCTAAACTGCGGCATGGGTATGGGTTTTACTCCCACAAAAAGTGTGTGATATAATTTCATAAAACAATTTTGCTTCTAGTTACTTAGATAACATTAGTTACTGGGTTTCATGATGCTATGTCGGAACCTTAGGTCAGGACATAAATTTTTGTAGAGTCAGATAGTTATAAAAACGAATTTTATCTGATATTAATCTGGATATTGTTTCTAAAGGATCTATTTGTGAGATACTGGTTTTTATACTTTATTACTAATGAAATTAAGCGAATGAGAAACATGAGAATTTACAAAGTTAACAAATACAATTTTATTATTGTTATCTTAAGAGGGAATGAGTTTATTTACATTGCTTATTTACAAGTAAGGTATTAGGGACTGTTTGTCTAAGAAGCTCAGTGATTTGCGATAAAGAATAAAAAATAAAAATAAAAGACAGACATAAAGCTTCAGATGAATGTAAAACTAAAGCAGTAAGTTGACATTTCACATAATAAAAATATCCAAATAAAACAGTATTTGAAAAAGTAAATAATAATTCTAGTTTAAATTGTAATCAGACTGACAATGAAAGAAAATATTTTTTAAAGAACCATTACTTTATTCTATTTCTCTTTGAATACTTAATTTATCTTTCAGTGTTTTATGTTTGTTTTATATAGTAGGTTTAAAAAGCTGGAAACAAATGCAACACACAAACAACAACAAAAAACAATTGAAGGGAAACCCAGAAGGTGAAACAGTTCCCGCCAGCAGCTCTTCGTTTACAACCTAAAGCGTTCTATTCAGCAAAGTATTCAAGAGTTATAATCATCTCTGCATTTCTTATTGCGTGGTGTGAAAAGCAGACAATACTTTTGAAAAGAAATGGTGAGCAAAGTAACATATGGGAGCTGAATGGCACAGATCTGAACACCGTCTGCGGCAACTACGCCTACGGAAACACAAGACAAACAAACATGGGTGCGAGAGACAAGTGACAGTGTTTGGGCGCCGACTGACCTTCTCGATCCAGGTGCTGTGTTGCGCACGCGACGCCGCGCTGCGCCTCTACGTGACGTTAGCGGGTTAGCATGAAACGCACGCCATAACGCATTCACACTCACGTTACTACCGTGTAATGGTAGGTGAGGACTGTGCTTTATTTGAGCTATGAATGTTGTATGAGAGAATAAACGCGCTTTTACAGCTTGGCAGAGAAAAGCACAAAATGTATGGTTGCAGTCAATGTTTAAGGCTGATGCTTTACCTTGTTTTACTCGTTTTGCCAAGTTGTTACAGATTCACAGTTTCTTTGCTATGAGAAAAAATATTCTTTCTACTCTAAACAGAGAGTGCATATTAAAGTATTGTTTGTTCTCTATGACACACAACTTTGCACAACAACAAAGCACAGTCCTAATACATAATAAATAAAATATAATGAGAAAAGCGTAATGTTATTTTCAATCGTCATGTTTAATAGCATGATAAATATTTGAATTATTTTATAATAAAATGAATATTGTTAAAAATATGATTAATTCTGTTTTTATCGATAAATAAATGAATACCTTCACCTTTCGGTTACTTTTTAATCATGTTAATTTCCATTCTCAAAAACACTGTGCAACAACTCGATCAGAAGAGGTTTTTAAAATGTTCCGTTTCCTTTTCGCTTGTATAAATAAAATTTTACACAATCTTCTGTTCAAGTCAATCCCCGAATCAAAAACTGAGTGCTTATGACGTCACTGATGAAGTGATCGATGTCTTTTTAAAAATCATTCTAGCTGTTATTCCTTTCCCCTAATATTAGAAATTTCATTCACGAAGTATCGAGAGTACATACCTTCTCCATCCAAGTAGAGCCTTGTTCGTCGCCTTCTCCGCAGACCAAGAATTCCTCGGCGCATACCGCGCGGATTTCGTTCTTTAGGCCTATAATTTATAAAAAAAAAAAGATTATTGTTAAACAGTCTGTAAAAACTTGCTGTATTGTTTGTTTAGCCTACAAAAATCTCATTTAATTTTATTTTTATTTTGACAGTATACATATTGGATAGACGAGTATCCACAGCTAAAGCTACAAATATTTCTCATCTAGACAATACCATTCGTTCTAGCTTGCAGGCCACACGTAGAAAAAAGAAACCTAAAGGCGCGTTTCCATTGTGCAAGTTCTTGCATGCAATCACACTTGCGTTCAAGTTACTTGTATTGTAAACTTTAATTTGAACCTCGCATGCAAGTTGCAAATCACTTGCGCAGACAAGCGTCAGTTGAGCATTATGTTTACAAGTTCAAAACTACCTGCATGCAAGTTTACGTTTCCATTACTCAAGCTGCATGCAACTTGCAACTTGCATGCAGGCTACTTGCATAATGGAAACGCGGCTTAAAAGTACAACTTTCATTCATTACGTTACAAAATGTTGCGGGTAATATTACCAGTCATTTCAGCCCTGGTGTATCCTACGTTGGGGAAGACGTCGTTGAGCAGTGAGAACAACAGCGGGATGTCTTCGGCCACGAGTTTGGGCACCATGGTCTCGCACACGGACTGGATCAAGATGTCCTGTTCGGGCAGCGACTCCGCGATCGATGCTTCGTCCGGGACTTCGGTGCCGCGCTCAATGAGATTTTCCTATTCAAAATTATACGTGTAAAAACAAAAGATAGTGTTTTCTAAGGTTTTAGGATTAAGAAAAATGTGGCAAGAGAAGAGCAGGAAAGATTGTTTAAAAGCGAGTAATTTAATTTAATGGATAGATTAGATAGAGATCTTGGCTATATCTGATGTCCATAGGTTAAGTTCCAAATTCTGGTTATAATAGATGGAGCGAAGAATGAATTTAAATAGTAAAAAAATACAAATATTAAAACACTCACGGATTTCGGATTGCCCTAGAAAGTTTATTATTAATCTTTAAATAACACAACTTATTGTCATAAAAAGAGTTATACTATTAAAGTTAATAAAAAGATGTTATATTCATGCTCCATACCTTGATCTTCTGGATGCGGTCTCGCTTGACGTTACCAGCGGACACAAGGACAGACTTCAGAGCTCGCAGACCGAAGTCGTAGTGAGACTGATTCGATAGCTGCTCGTCGCACAGTCTGGCAATACAAGATATCCATTAGTGCTTTTAACTTGTCTTCATGTCATATGGGAAGGTAAATGACCGACCTTACAAACCCCGGTGTCACCTCAGTTTACCTTAATACTGTCATTGAGAATAGATTTGTAACAAAAATAAAAATCCATAATATCAGTGCAACAATTACGGATGTACACGATATTAAATAGGACATGTCTTTCTCTGTCTTCATTATCTACATCCCAGCACGAGCCAGCACATCCAGTTACTAACAGCGCCATTATGCCGTCGAGGTATAGGCCATGAAGAAACAGGACTATCCTGTTTCTTCATGTGCCTTTAATGTAGGTAATTAGAGATATACAATAATAATAAAAAACATAGTAAACTTTCACGATAATACATGACACGTACTTGAAGAACGGCACAATCTTGCAGGCCAGCTTCTCGGCCGTGCGGAATCCTTGGCTGAACAGCATGACCTCGGCGATGAGTTGACGGTCGGGCGTGGTCATGGCCAGGCTGCGGAACAGCTTCTTCAGGTTGTCGGGCAGGTTGGAGCGGCCCGCGTAGCCGGGGTTCATCGTGATGAAGATCGCCATGTCCTGGCTCACTCGCACTTGCTTGCCCACCAGCTCCACGGTGATCGACTTGTCTGGAGACAAACAGCATACAGAAATTAAATAATACTTTTCAATGGGAATACAACATAAATCGGTAGTGATTGGTTGCAATGATTAGCAGAAGGCACTAATCATTGCAACCAATCACAATACTCTATCTAACAATGTTGCTAATTAACGCCGTACAGCATCCTCATGTTTTATCTCCTTTTTGTGCCGTACACAATTAGTAGTGTTTATCTTGCGTAGCTCAGGCGCTATTCTTCTCTGACAGTCTTGTTTTTAGTCAGTCTTTAAGCGCGGAGCTGAGTGTGAAACGCGATACTTACTAGAGCTGGAATTATTTTCTCCCTCCTGGTGCGTCTTGAGAGCTTCCTGAATGGTTTGCACTTGCTGCGACACGGCAGACAACATTCTCTCTTCCAGACGATTGAACTCGTCGAAGCAACCCCAAGCGCCCACCTATGTAACCAAGAAAGAGTACCAATCATCATAATATAAAGGAAATTATGGGGTTATTTCAACGATTTAGCGGGGAATTTTCGTAGATCTTCTTTCACTTCATCTACGTAAAGCGCTACTTTCTTTAAGAAGTTGCACCAAAAAAATACATCTGTGAAGGCTTCAAGTAAGATTCTTGTAGTTTGAACATACCTGACAAAGACCCACGAAGATACGCCCCATGGCCTGGAAGTCGAAGGTTTCGTCGCAGTTGAATACCAGCACGAACCGGCCGAGCTGGTTGCCCAAAGCCTTCACGGATTCCGTCTTGCCCGTACCAGCGGGACCTAGAAAATACATCAGATACTGTACCATGATATCCGTTAATTTAATGATAGCGACGGGATTTGGTAGAGACTGCGACTGCTAAACGACTATCGCTAATGAATATTTATTTTATATAAGACGTATTCGATCTAGGCATAATTAGATTTTTTGTTTCAAAACATGGCTTTGGTCAGATAACATTGTTGCCACTACGGGCAAACATTGGCTCAGAACAGCACAGGACCGATGTGAATGGCGCAAAAAATAAGAGGCCTATACTCAGCATTGGGTAGATATAGACTGAATGAATAGATAGATAGATAGAACACATGGCTGTATAAAAATGCATAGGTTTTTCTTACCGAACGGAGATCCACCAAGCCTGGCCTCTAGAGCCTGCGTCATAGTGAGGTAGCAGCGATCCGTCAGAGGGGTCTGTACCAAGCGGTCTTGTACGCCGAGGTACTCGAAACCATACAGGAATTTCGCGTTCGCCATGTGGATGGTCAGCTGTTGTAATACCTGCGCGGATAAGAAGTATGCAGTGAAATAGTGGGTAAAATCTGCCGAAATCCACTTTGGGAGGTAGTTAAACTCTTATTTGCTTACTTCTAGCGTTTAGAGTTTCATTATTGCAGAATTTTAGTGAAATTAATTACTGAAACACATCTATATTTTTGATAAAGTATCAGTGGAAGCAGAGTAGTGGTAAATAGAAAAAAGTTAAACAGATTCATATTTATCTTGCAACTACAACTGTCCTAAGCTCTTAATCTACTTTATATGACACGTGCGGTAGCCATCAAACCAAGCAGTTCGTTGGTTCCAACAACAAATAATAAAGATTGAACTTACATCGTTGTTCCTCGGGTCGAAATAAAAGCGCATTTCGCACAGCCATTCAAAGGAACGCGGGCTGTTCACGTCCGAAGCGATGAGGCGACGCGTCACTGTACGCTTGTGCACGAACTCGTTGATCTGAAGGGAATGAAGCAGGGTGTCAGTAAACTCACTCAGTGGAAAACATTTTGTTTTAATGGTCAGTTAGTTCAGCCTCAGTTGCCTGCTATAAAACGTCTGTTTTTATTGTCATGGAGCTTTATCATCTTCACTCTATAAATAAAACTTTATCTTGAACTATTCACCGCTGTATGGAAGAATTGAGCTGCTGATATCCTCATTCACTCACCAGGTGCTCGAGCTTCCTCCTCCTCAGCGCGGGTTGTTCCTGCAGCACGGAGTCTGCGAGGATGTTCAGCATGTTCTCCACGTGAGCCAACACTCGCTTGAGTCCCTCTCCGCCGCCGCTGCTCAATGCTGCGTCCACGTCTTCCGACCAGAGGATTTGGGCTGCTAGGACTACTATTTGCGCCTGTGAACAATATGAAGGTGCTTAATATGAAGAACTAGCATTACGCCCACAACTAGACGGTATCATGCAAACTTGAACTCCCTTTCCCCCCTTTTCACCTTAGTGCTTGCCTACGTCCTAAGAACAACCTGCTGTCCAAATTTCAAGAATCCAGACCTAGTAGATTCGGCGTTAACCTGTCGGTCAGTCTAAACAGATAAAATATCAAGGGTCTGTCTACAATGGGGTATGAAAAGTTTTTCTGAAGTGCTTATCTAACATGTGTTTATGATTTCCAATCTGGAAATGGTTTTTGATCCAGCATATCTAAATATTTATACATCGATCTATGAGTATCGGTATAAAAAAAAATCAACGACCCGTTATAGTCCACTGCTGGACTATGAGCCTCCTCCACTTAAGTGGAGGGTTTTGCCATAATCTCCACACTTGGCAGGCGGGTTGGAGACCGCAGATTAAAAGGTTACTGTATCAGAAAGCGCTGCTGCCCGTTCCCTGTTCAATGTGTAGTCCCTAAGTCGCCTCTTACGACAGCCACGGGAAGAGTAGGGGTTGGTGACAAATGTATTATACTCTGCTGTCACCACACGGCGTGGTCAAGTATCTATAAAATACACCTTACCTGATACTTGTCGCACCAATCAATGAACTTCTGCGGGTCGACGTTGCCGTCCTTGAACTGTTTGACGTCACCCACTGCGTCCTTGAGCCGACACGCCAAGGTCACGCGCATCTCGCGCTCCACTAGCGACAACCACGAGTTGATCTTCGGGTTTTCTATAGTCGAGACTGGTTGGGTAAAGTACACCTGGAGACAAAGGAGTACAAATTATAGAATCATCATGGGAAGTATCTTATGTTGGAAAATATATTAGAAATCATAAATAGCATTGCCATATATGGAGAAAATAGGCTTGTGCACCCAAGGTTAGGTTCTAGCCTATTTCTATGCTAAGGTGTAGTGCTGCACTTTCATGTTTCGGTTCGAAGGGAAAGACGATTGGTAGTTACTGACACATATCACGATAGAATAAGCGTATAAAAAAAAAAGAAAAGTATTACAGTGACCTATATGCCTACTTCCTTCCTTCATCGTGAGGGTTGATATCCAAAATAAGATCAATTCAGAAGGCACTTTATCAGGTACGGTTATTCGTACAATACATAAACGAAGCAGGTTTTGTTTTAGCAGATCGGTACTTACCTCTTCACCCTCCCTAGAGGCAATACCGTTGATGACAGTGTTGTCTTCGTTGAGGATGATGGCTGCGACGCCGGCGAACATTTTCTTGAAGTGCTTCTGCAGACGCGCGATGTTCTTGCTGTTACCGATGATCTCGAGAAGATCTTCGTCACCCACGAAGTAGAATCTGAGATTTTACGTTCAGTGTGATATTTCTAAAAGTAACTGTGGTTTTTAACTGCAAAACGTATCAGTCATGAGTTGCATGTTTTCATAAAGTTTGAAAAGATATTCACGGTTAATGAATAAGATAGAGTATTTTATTTTTATAAAATATTACAATATATAGTAGGTCGTAGCAGAACGCCGCGCCTTCGTAGTAAAATACTTTCTCACTAACAACAGTATTGTGTTTAAATACTCACATTAGAAAAACAATGTCCTCTGATCTAGACCCGAGATGATAGATCGATCGAATGCAATTATTCTATTAACAGTCTCTTACCTAGGGAAGCTAGTACGCTCTCTCTCAAGGTATTCGCCGAGCGCCTTCTGTATCTTGCCGAGCAGGTCGGCGAGCCGCTCCAAGGAGCGCTGCACGCCGGGGATGTTCAGAACATCGGTCACCATCGGAGACTTGCTCACTTTCTTCATCAGACCCAGGAACTCGGAACTGTTGAAAGAATAAGAGATGTTAGAAGTCTATTGATAAGGGTCATCGACGCTTTATCAAATTCAGCCGCGTCTCTATCACTATTTGTCGCGAGACTAGAAGCTTAGTGATGTCGTTTGCTAAAGGAGAAAACAACGTCTTTCTTCCCTTTGTGGAATATGCATTATAGGATATCGTATAAGCAAAATCAGCGATGGTATCAGTTTAACTCTACATGAGCATAAAACCATCCGGCTGTTTAACAAATTTTACATTACATGAAGGTATGACCGACGAGCGCTTGGATTCTAAGTACCTGATACTCTGGAAGCGGCTAGTCTCAACCGGCAGTAGAGTCTTGATATCGGCCGACCCGCTGAAGATTCCTTCTAGATACACCCAGCGGCGCTGCACGTCGATCCACACGTCGAACAAGGCGTTGATGCGGTTCAACTTCTCCTCCCACGTGAGAGCTTCTTCTTCGAACACCTAGAAGTATATTAGAACGTCAAGGGTCGAGGCTACAGTAATTTTAATGACGAATTAAAATGCATCATCACACGAACTGGTCGAAAAAGTAACTGCAAAAAGAGTTCTTGAAATAAGTATGTATAATAAATGTTTTCAGAATCAGAATAATTTATTTGTAAGACATCACAACACAGAACACTTACATAAAGAATACAGAACAAAATGCAACAGAAAATATAGATATGATAATACAAAAACAATACAGTTCATACAAAATTACCCCTGTGTTGCGACACCCAGACAAAAAGGGCCTCACTTAGCAAAAGCCGCGTAGCAAGGTAGGTACGGCGCTGATCTTCCGTGAGCCCTGTAGATCGCGGCACGGACGAACATCGTATACCTACTTATATTATTGTTATCTATATAATATATAAAAAAATAAAGCATAATAAATAGCAACATTAATTGATTTTCCGAGTTTACCTTGTAGTAAGGCGAGAGCTTCATAGCGGCGACGCTGTTGATGTGTTCCTTGACTTTGTTGAAGAGATCGTCCCATCCGCGGATGATCTTACACTTGTTCTGGTAGTTGATCAAGTCCAGCTCGTAAGACTGCCACGACTCGCGCACCTGTACAGACAAGCAATTTGTATATCACACAATGAATTTTGTTGAACTTTATAATATAACGTAGGAGCAAATACATGGCAAAAAGTTAACTAATAACACCGAGCTAGCGTGTCTTCTATTTTTCACGTAAGATGCGTCTTTTGCCAGAAAGGGACAACTACAGACGCTTTTACTATTAACCGAGAAATATTAATATACCTGGCGCATCTGCCCTTACAACTATAACACTAACATTACAATGCGATAGTGTATTTACAGCTTGTTTCACATAGCAACAGAGTTTTTACTGAAAGATATGCTAGATATGACCAGTGGGTGACATGGGCTACATTTTACTCCTGCAGAGTGCACTGACCTGCTTAAGGAACTCCTCGAGCGCCATTTCTCCCTGAGCGACGGACACGATGTCTTTGACGATGTGTTCGTTATGAAGCAGGTCGGCGTCCCACACCTGCCCCAGGGTGAGTTCGGACAGCGACCACTCTACACGCAACGCGCGGCACAGTTGTCGCCAGTGACGCTCCTTCAACGCGTCGGACTTGAGCTCCACGATCAACATGTTCACCTGGTAAACGAGACGACAGAACTTAGAATACAAGATAGGAAATAGATTCAACGACGTCTTTTTTTAAGCTCTCGCGATTTTTAATATATATACTGTTTAACGTTTTATTTTAAACGCACTGTTCTACTCTTGTTTTTAGGGTCAAATACTTTCATAAACAACAAATGCGTCGCATCATTTACCCCGTGTAAGTCTGCAATTTATCTGCGGTCTTTAGTCATTATTTTAGGTAGAAAATGTCTGTGATTGATATGAAAAGCATAATTACCTTGGTGTAGGACTGTAGTAGTTTACGAACGTACTCGTAGCTGTCATACATGCGGAGACGAGCTGGCAGCTCTTTGAGCTCGTTCAGCATTGCTTCCAGTTGTTGCCTAGAAGAATAAGGTACAAAAAAGTTGTAAAATAAGCAGTGTTGGTATAGCGAATAGTTATAATACGTGTATGATAAGTGATAAAATAGTACATTCGTATCAAGGATGACAGTTTTGGCTGAAATTATGGCCATTTACGACTCATGGATGCGGTCAGTTCTTTATGATCTTAGGATTAGGATTACTGACCGAAGCTTCCTAGGCTGTACGGAGAGCCACGGCTTCTCCCGGATGTCGTCGATCTGAGTCCAGATCTTGCTGAGGGAAGCCCACACGCCGCGCAAGTCCTGAAGCTCTTCCAATGCCACCGTCATACGCTCATTGTTTACTGAGCTTCCTGCATTGGGAAAAACAAGAAAGTTTTTAAAAAATCGAATACAATGGTTGTATGAAGTAGCAATATCAACGATCAGCTTATCAGTTTATTTGGGAAAGGAGTTGAGAAATTACTATCAGATAAGCCTATTTTAAACGGAAAGATCGATGCTAATATCGGTGGAGATTCGTAACTGGCGTTGTTTAGTTTGTTATTAGCTGTAAATAACACAAATAAATAATACAAATGTTTTATTATATCAGTATTTGCCTACGTTTGGTACACGGTTTAATCTAGATGGCGAAAGAAATGAACTGTTGCCTTTTGGCAGGTCACTCGCATTACGAATACTGCCTCTAATGCTACGGGATAAAGGCGCACTCAAGGGCCAAGTGTCCAGCCGCTTGCACTGGCTACTGAACATAGAATGGCATGTTACCCGTGTCGTGCAGCTCCAGCGCCTCCCTGGCCTTGGCCACGTTGTCCCGCTCGTCCTTGAGCCTGGTGTAGCGCGCCTCCATGGCCTGCAGCCTGGCCAGTGCGTCTTCGGGCCTGGTGGACCCGTCAGTCGGCTACTGAACATAGAATGGCATGTTACCCGTGTCGTGCAGCTCCAGCGCCTCCCTGGCCTTGGCCACGTTGTCCCGCTCGTCCTTGAGCCTGGTGTAGCGCGCCTCCATGGCCTGCAGCCTGGCCAGTGCGTCTTCGGGCCTGGTGGACCCGTCAGTCGGCTACTGAACATAGAATGGCATGTTACCCGTGTCGTGCAGCTCCAGCGCCTCCCTGGCCTTGGCCACGTTGTCCCGCTCGTCCTTGAGCCTGGTGTAGCGCGCCTCCATGGCCTGCAGCCTGGCCAGTGCGTCTTCGGGCCTGGTGGACCCGTCAGTCGGCTACTGAACATAGAATGGCATGTTACCCGTGTCGTGCAGCTCCAGCGCCTCCCTGGCCTTGGCCACGTTGTCCCGCTCGTCCTTGAGCCTGGTGTAGCGCGCCTCCATGGCCTGCAGCCTGGCCAGTGCGTCTTCGGGCCTGGTGGACCCGTCAGTCGGCTACTGAACATAGAATGGCATGTTACCCGTGTCGTGCAGCTCCAGCGCCTCCCTGGCCTTGGCCACGTTGTCCCGCTCGTCCTTGAGCCTGGTGTAGCGCGCCTCCATGGCCTGCAGCCTGGCCAGTGCGTCTTCGGGCCTGGTGGACCCGTCAGTCGGCTACTGAACATAGAATGGCATGTTACCCGTGTCGTGCAGCTCCAGCGCCTCCCTGGCCTTGGCCACGTTGTCCCGCTCGTCCTTGAGCCTGGTGTAGCGCGCCTCCATGGCCTGCAGCCTGGCCAGTGCGTCTTCGGGCCTGGTGGACCCGTCAGTCGGCTACTGAACATAGAATGGCATGTTACCCGTGTCGTGCAGCTCCAGCGCCTCCCTGGCCTTGGCCACGTTGTCCCGCTCGTCCTTGAGCCTGGTGTAGCGCGCCTCCATGGCCTGCAGCCTGGCCAGTGCGTCTTCGGGCCTGGTGGACCCGTCAGTCGGCTACTGAACATAGAATGGCATGTTACCCGTGTCGTGCAGCTCCAGCGCCTCCCTGGCCTTGGCCACGTTGTCCCGCTCGTCCTTGAGCCTGGTGTAGCGCGCCTCCATGGCCTGCAGCCTGGCCAGTGCGTCTTCGGGCCTGGTGGACCCGTCAGTCGGCTACTGAACATAGAATGGCATGTTACCCGTGTCGTGCAGCTCCAGCGCCTCCCTGGCCTTGGCCACGTTGTCCCGCTCGTCCTTGAGCCTGGTGTAGCGCGCCTCCATGGCCTGCAGCCTGGCCAGTGCGTCTTCGGGCCTGGTGGACCCGTCAGTCGGCTACTGAACATAGAATGGCATGTTACCCGTGTCGTGCAGCTCCAGCGCCTCCCTGGCCTTGGCCACGTTGTCCCGCTCGTCCTTGAGCCTGGTGTAGCGCGCCTCCATGGCCTGCAGCCTGGCCAGTGCGTCTTCGGGCCTGGTGGACCCGTCAGTCGGCTTGCTGCGCTCCCACTCGCCGAGGAACTCGAGGGTTCGAGCTTCCACTGCCTTGTCTTCAGCGACGATCTTTTGTTGGAGAGAGGCAACCTGTTGAAAGAACAGCGAATATTAGAATAGAATAGAATATACTAATAAGAAAATAATAAACACACAAAACTTGTAGCGAATGACTGGGAGAGTGTGCCATCTTGCTCCAGTCATAAAACTATTTGAAAAAAGAAAAACGGATGTATTTAACTTTCTTCGATTTCTTTCTATATTCACTAAAGATCACCGGATCGGTTGTTGTATACGTTCTTGGGGGAGGCCTTTGTCTATCAGTGGACGTCTTTCAGCTGAAATAGTGAGACGCAATACAGTGTTAAGAAAACTTACCTGGGTTTGGATGGACGAATCCTTCCTGCGCATAATTTCATTGAAAGCGCTCCATTCTCCTTCGATATTGTCGACATGCAGCCATTGAGCTGGGAACTGGAACCTGCAATAAAACCCTCATAAATATCTCTGGTATTTGATGGCAAATATTGTACAGCTAAATTAAATATAGATGAACCTTTGCCGTTCCAAAATGCGCTGAGCCTCCCTGTAGATATCGACTTGCTTCTCCCAGGCTAAGACTTCTCTCTTGAGTTGTTGTACGTATGTAATGAGGGACACGGCATCGCTAGTTGAGGCTGCCTCTGTTAAAATAATAATAAACAAATTAGTTACGAAATTACTCGGTTGGGATAGATCAGGTATAATGATTTTTTTCATTAACAAGAATCGCAAGAAATAAATCACCAGTGACATGTCTAGGAATAAAATACTCGTGCTAGTGTCCCATTTTATTTAACCTAATCGATTTTGCTCCCAAAGCTGGGATTAAAATGCACATAAAAAAAAACTAAAAGCAAACAAAACTAAAATATATTTTTTTAAATGATTATCTGTATTTTGTATTTATAAATTATATCCAAGTACCAAAAATAACCAATTTTACAGCGAAATTGTTTAGTACATTCACAAGTTTAATACTGCCGTTGTCAAGTCCTTACCAATAGTCTGGTGTTCGAGCTGGGAGCGCGACTTGGCCAGTTGTCCGTGGAACTGCACCATCTCGCCGCCCAGCAGCGCGCCGAACTTGCCGAGCACTTCTTTGTGCCACGCGTCGTACTTCAGAGCCACCTTGCTCTGTACTCGCGCGAAGTCGATAACCACTGGCCCGTATTCGCGGCGGGTGTCTGATGTGTCGAACGTTGTGCGGGATTTTCTGGTTGAAAAGTTTAGAGGCGTTACTAGCATACACTATACTTCATTGCAAAAAGTAATGGAAAAAATATAAAAAAAAGTATGCCATAAGAAAGGTTTTTCATGATTCACACTTGTCAACCTATCAAGATTGACATTATGTTCTAGAACTGTATCTAATGAAAGATTTTCCCAATGTTATCTGAAAGATTGACTGTGAGAGATAGAGCTTCTGACACACTCAAAATCAGTTGGGTTGTAAAGTCAACGACCGACCTCACAAACCCTGGTGTCGAGATAAGCGCTCAAAAATCTTTTCAACTTTTTCTATGTAGTGTCCTGAAAGGATATTCCATACAAAACAGAGCAAGCAGGCAAGTTTGGTGAATTCGTTTTTTTCATCAATCAAGAACTTACTTGATGTCATTCAGACACTTGATCCACAAAGTAATGTCTTCTCCGAGACGTCCATACAAGCTCTCCGGTTGTAAATCCCACAGCGCTTGGTAACTGAAAACAAAAGCGATCAAGTTGTCATCATCAACATCATCAACGGCCAGTTACAGTCCACTGCTGGACTATGAGCCTCCTCCACTTAAGTGGAGGGTTTTGCCATAATCTCCACGCTTGGCAGGCTCATACCTGTTATTAGTTTAGCCATTTTAGTGGTGGTAGACTGATGTTTCTACATTTGAATAATTTAAAAAAGATAATTAAATACACTTTAGCATTAATATTGGAAAGGATGGCGATGTAATCTTAAATAAGAATGAAGGTTGAACGGCACTAGAGTGACGCTACTACATCGGAGTGGCACTTGAGTCCCTGAGAATACTTTGGGGGCTCCTAGTGTCTTGCTAGTCTGGTTCACCTTATGAAGACATTCATTTACAGAATACAAAAAAATCTATACAATTCTTAGTAAAGTATGATCTTACCGCAGCCACTCGTCGACGTACTCGCGCACTTGCGAGATCTTCTGCTCGATGGCCCCGTACGCGTGCTCCAGCGGCATGGACCCGTCCGGCAGCTTCGTCAGTAAGTTGCGGTACGTCGCCGTCTGCGCACGCGCCACGCCCACTTGGTATCTGCAAGTTTGTATTAATGTATGACAACTCCACTACAATTCAATATACCACCACACCTAAATTGTATCATCACAAACATTTGGTGTCAGTATTATTGTCCCGCCAAAAGAATTCTCAAGCGAGTCACCTCGGCGAAGCTAGTTTATACTGTCTTTTTGGTCCCGCCAAAGGACTACTTCCGCAGCTGAATAATTTATTTATATATTTTTTGTTAATAAAATCCGGAATCCACTTAATTTAATTTTTAATTGTTATTGTCTGCTACGCTGAAAATTACACAAAGATAAACAACAATGTTACCGCATTTTCTATTCTAAACACAATTCTTACATATTTCGAATATTCCTTTAAATGATAAAGTTAAGAAATACCGTGGACGTAAATTACGAAGGAAAGAAAGGGGCGATAGGGTTTAAAGTTTAAGTTTACCTAGTGCTCTGCAGACGATGTTGCGAAGTAACGACAGCCTGCCAGGCGAACATTTGTCGCATCAGCTGGAAGCGAGCCTCCTCCAACGAAGGGAACAGATACATCTGCTGGTTCGTTATGCGCACTTCGTGGACCACGCGCGCGATCTGGAACATAATTACACGTTAAATAACAACATAGCAATAACAAATAAATTGTAGATACCAGAAAGATTACAGTAAAATTATATAAAGTTTGAACATCTGATCCCAATAACTGCAGATATACAGTCTGATATATAATAATTATTATTATTGAAACAATTATTTGTAGAAAATCAATTTTGGTGGCTGGGTTTTGTTTCTTCGTATTTACATGGCATCACTTTAGACTATTCTAAATGCTCTTAGGGCATCACCGACTAATCTAAGAGCTATACATATTCGTGCTTGTTTCAAGATTCCGTTAACCTGCGGGTCTCCGCCGGGCTTGTGCGTGGGCTCGGCCGGCGAGTAGGTGTCCATGGAGAGGTCCATATCGTTAGCCTTGCCGAGCAGCGCCATGGTCCACGCCTCGATGCCGGCTTGCAGACGAGCGGCCAGGCTCTTCTCCACCTGTATAAATTACCGAGTTATTAGTCCCAATAACATTGAAACTGAATCTGGATATTTATGGAGACTTTTTAATTTATACGTGCATCTACAAGAGCGTGATGTGATTGTTACAGGATGTTGAGTTGTAAAAATCTGTGGACGAGTAATATTTATGGCCTCACAACGGGTTTTGAGCGCTCGGTAAAGAGGCAAAGGATATTTGCCTTTTAAGCCTGTCTACTTCAGTATTAACGGAATGAGAGAACGATACTGGCGTATTCAAGGTTAGCGTTCATAGCACGTTGTGCTACCTGTAACAATAGACCTATTTACTACACTTACTTCCTCATCAAGCCTCTGCACCCACAGACGCAGGTTGCTGTACTGCCGCAGCGACAAGTCGTCGATGGCGCGCTGCAGCCGACTCAGGATATCCGCGAGGCTCGTGGCGGAGTAAGGACAAGTCTCCAACGAACGCGCGTCCACGGAGATCTGCTCTTCCACCGCCAGTAAATCTTCCACCTGGTAAAAGGTACCTATTATAATATCTAGCTTCTTTAACGAACTTTTGAACGGATTCTCTAAGTTCTGAATAGTGCCTGAAGAAAATACTGCGATATTTAGTGTCTCCGATTTATAAACATGTTGTAATCTTACATCTTGATATAATTTTTTTCTGATCGAACCAGAGAATTGATTCGACGTGCGATGGTTTACATGTTACTAGTACGTTACCGATTCGTTATGAATTTGTTACCTTTTCTTGGAAAACCAAGACGACTTCGCTGAGCTTCTGCACGTAAGGGTCCAGTTTGTAGGACTCCCACACGAGGGCCATGCCCTCGGACACTTGGTTGAGGACATCACGACGCAGACCAGCCACCAGGGGAATGATGGACGCTTTGTCGCGGATCTGCAAGAAATTGTTAATGATATTTCCAATATTTATGACTAAACTGCCAGAGGATTAAACGAATGTGGCTGACAGTTGATTTAAATGTATGCAATTGTTGGAATCGAGATAACTTAATTACTTTACGGTCTCATTATTAATATTGACGCGGATTCAAATTAAAGTTAATCTAAGAAAGCGTCATGCAAACACAGAACACTTCCAGTTACGTCATAAGAACCAGAGATGCGAGCGATATCCTTCACAATCTTGTTAGAAAAATTTCAAACCGCCTTAGATCTTATGCAATTCTGCTTATTAGGACTATTAATGTCAGTCACGTTCATTTGACTTTTGGCTATACAAAACATAAGCAACACGACGAGGGATTTAGTGGATGCAGATTTTTACATGCTACACAAGAGAAACTAAAAAAAATGTACCTATAGTCGACAGAATATAGTCGGGAAGATAAGGCCACCAAGGACCATGGAGATTATCTATTTATATTTTGCTATTTTTTATTATATCTAATCTAAAACAATCATGCAAAAATTAAATGTGTATTTAAAAATCTAACAACACTGACTGAAATACTACTTTATGATTGGAAGATGCACATCAAAGTTGCCAGAATGTTGTCAAAATGTACAATGAAGCCAAAAACACAATTCAAAGCTGTGTCGGAATCATGCAGCCTATATTTTGTAAGACTACCTTTGTATGATTCCTATTATTTAGCTGCGTAAACGAAAACACTCATGTTAGTGATAAAAAACATACTCGAAATCTAATATTTGTCGTTATATTTAATGTTTTACAGGATATTAAAAAAAACTACGTTTCTACATTTATTTAGTAGTGATTTTTACTGCACTTGGAATTTAACAATCATAGAGATTTACTAGCGACTTTTAAATAAAGAATAAATATTTTAGACCCCTTAAATGTAAAAGGGGCGGAATAATTCATAATGTTTTAACGTAATTTTTTAAATGGCCTGCTCTGTATGTGTTCTAGTGGTGTTATTTTTTGTGCTAGAATGTATTTATGTATATTTATCGTTTCGTAGTGCTAGTCACGTGTATTTATTTAGTTGTTGTTGCGCTAAAACCCTGTGATAAAGAAAAAAAAAACGTTCTCCATGAAGTCTGTCACATACCTTTTCCAGTGTGCGTTCATAAGTTCGCACGCTCTCAATAAGAGATATGGCGAACGGGTACAGTTGGTTCGCTTGGTGAGCCTTGTTGACTATGGCTAGTGGAACCCTGGTAACATAAAAAAGTATCAGTATTTTTTTGTCATAAGTAAGTAACAAAGGTAAGTAAGTAGACTACTACTAATAATATAATTAACCAATGTGGCTCGTCCACTCGTTTGCCTGCTTAATTAATAGTACCTGGTTGACCGAGCTTAGCTCGTTTATTTTTTTTGTAAGACACCTACGCATTTCGGTAAACTCTACTTACTTCATACGTTCAGAAGAAAGTACACGCGGCTAGACATAGTAGCACCACTCTTATACTTTTACCACTCTTATAGTTTCGGGGGCAATAAGTCGATCTAGCTTATAAAATAGATTTCCCCGTATTTTCAGACTTAAAAGAATTGAAACGTGGTGTCAACACTAGTAATGTCAATCATATTCTAATTGTGGTAACACTGTTTTTGTTTGGCTATGATTTTTCCTGAATGTTGGCACTTTTGGTAGAAGTTGGCGGTAGAAGGCAGAAGGCACGTGGAAAATAATAGAGTAACAGCGAGTAAACGAACACGAGATGGTGAGATCGGCGTAGAAAGGTAAAACCTGCGAAGTCGAGCTGAATCTCTAGGTGAGTGTTCTCTTTGTATTTGTGTCGACCTATGTGTAATGCCATGAAGCGTGGAAAGATGAGGAGACCAAGTAGAACGAAGGTTTCCCTAACTGCGTCCAATAATCGCTAGTACAACATGAGAGCGTAGAAGTTGGATAAGAGCGAGGCGTACTCGCCCAAGGGTGTGATTAATAAGCACACCGGCAAGGTCGACAAGTTGGAGTTATGTGGCAGGACTATGGGGAAGGTGGAGGTCCTCTTGGGGGCAAAGCCCCCAAGTCCAGCTGGTACCCTGAGTAACGTAGGCACCGAGCAGTAGCTTCCGCGGTGGAAGCTAGTGCTTTGACCGGAGCTGTCGACCATTAAGCCAGCGGAATCGAAATGTGAATATACTCACAGTAAATGGCTTAGCCATAGCGTGTACTTATATGTATAGTATGTGGCAAAGCCACACCCCTAACGTGTATAGCCTATCTTATTTGTATTACGAAGATTTAACGCGAAGCAGAATTATTATAAGTAGAGGTTGACTCATCTTTCTACTTTCATACCTAATTCATTATTATCATATTGTTGTCCTAACTGTATGTCGAACCCTGGCCTTTACCTATCATGCAGTGGGGGCAACGATAATATCATTGAAATAGAAAGGTAATTTTGGCTCAGTCGGGACACCGCGAGTTTGCAGTTTGAATCTCGACAAATATATTTTTTTTATTTCTTTGTTCTTTTTTAGTTTGTTTCTTTTTTTATATTTTTTTTATTCTTTCATTTAGTTATTTAAATACAAAACTGAAAGAAAATTTCTGATAAATTTTTAGGTGGTCTGAAAGTTTTCCATCAGATGGCCCGAGTAAAACGAGGAAAATAATATATTATGTATTATAAAATAATAGGATGGGACTTTTGATAGGATTCAGAAAGGATTATTATAGGAAAATCAATTATTTCCATACCAACTAACCTACCAACTTATTAGCAGTAGTTCCAATTTTGGCCACTTACAATGGTAAAGGCGGCGCTAGTAGTAATATAAATTTGCATTTATTGAGGTTGCGTGGTTAATTTCGATAAAATTTAGCATTATATGGGGTTTCGGGAGCGATAAATCGATCTAGCTAGGTTTAATTTTTAGTAAAAATAGATTTCTCTGCATTGACAATAAATTAGGATCGGAATTTGGATAGAATTCAGAAAGGAAAATAAATTATTATTCCCATGCCTAACAGTGGTAAAGGTTGCCTAAAAGTGGCAGCGCTAGTAGTAATATAAAATTGAATTTGTTGAGGTTGCGTGGATTAAATAACGTCTCCGTGGATAAAATAGCATTTTCCATTTCTGTGTTACATATCTGAAAAAATAACTGAAAATTCTTTTAAATGCTTTTTTAGAAGAAAATCTCGTCACTATGTGAGTTGTAGTGCCATCTGTTGCAGAACTTTCGGTGTAAGCAAAACGAAGTGATTTTCTGTAAAGGTATTTTAATTGAACTAAGTAAATGAAAAAATAAGTAATAACAACGACCACGGCGGTAAGTAATAAATAAAAAAACATACCTATAAAAATTGCTCTATCTGTTGGAAAAAATTTAGACCACGAAAAAATAAGGTACTAAATAAGAAATTTTTATTTCTGTCATTTTTGTATTTAAATAACTAAATGAAAGAATTAAAAAGTTAAAAACAAACAAAAAAAGAAACATGAACAAAAAAATACATTCATCGTCTGAACCTTCGGTTTCATTGCCTCCCGGTTCCCCAACGGAGCCACCGCGTCCTTATGGATAGCGACGAAATTAACCTTCTCTTTTAATGATATGGCGTACAAATTCTTTTAAGCCCGAAAACATGGGGAAATCCTGTTTTACCAAAAACAAAAGCTAGCTAGATCGATATATCGCCCTCGAGACCCCCTATATACCAAATTTCATCGAAATCGTAGCAGCCGTTTCCGAGATTCTCATATATATATATATATATATATAGGTATATTACAAAAATTGCTCGTTTAAAGTATAAGATATAAAAAAAAAGTACGTACTTAGTAATCATAATAGGGATGATAATTTTTGTCTATCAGGTAGATTATTAAAAATTATTGGATTTTAAATGAAAAAGAAATCAAAAAAGTACGGAGTTATATTCAGTTCAAATAGCGTATGACGTCTCGCTTGAGTCCATTTTATACTCTCCAACTTTAACGCCGTTTAACCAACTATATGTTTATATTACCTGACTGATAGAATTTCATTTTCTATACCCAGGCATCATCTCTATTATACGAGGGTGACACTAAAATCTTGTACAAATAGCACTCAAACTCACAAAATAAATAATACAATAATTTTTAATATTTATGAAGAAAAGAAAACTAGTCAGCAAAGAAGAGAGTTGTTGTCTATTTCATTTGGAAGTACTAATCTTTACTATTTATCATGGAATCGACCCTATCCATGTCGGTAACATAACCGTCGCTCTGTTAATCATTTCTAATCCTTAGTATTGAAATAAGCTCATATACGTCCCCACCGAGGGGCTCGAACCTACCCAGAATTAGTGCCCGAATTACCCTATCCTTACTATTATCTTAACAAAAACTTATCTTGCCCTTTAAAAGAAGATACATACCTAAATCCCAAGTTTTTCAAGTTGCGCACTTCCTTATACAAGGTGATGATCTCGGGCAGGAAGTTAACTTTAAGCTTCAAGATAGTGCCAGTTTTGCTGGAGCGGGCGCGCACTGATTCTATAGCGAAGATACGCCCTGACACTCCGAGGTTGCGTTGCTGAACCTGAAAATTTTCATTTATTATTTAGCCTGAGACTCTTAAATGACTTTTTCTATCCCCAATTATACGGTTCTAATTATTTTTAAGTTTTTATTTGTATACTGAGGGATGATTAATTAATTTTTAATTTAAAAACAAAAATTAAACTGACGAAATATTATTGAAAAACCGTAAAAAAATATATTTTCATATATTCACTTGAAACAATAGTGCAATATATTAAAATAACTACAGATTTAGTACCTTTCGAGCCCAATCATCGAAGACTTCTTGAGTATCCAGTTTCAGCCGGAAACTGTCACCATCCGCTTTTAGTTTCTGGCCTTCGATGTGGTTCTCCCATCCTTTACCTAAACCAAAATACAAAATAAGTGCCATACTAATCTATGCCTGTCTACAGACAGAACGAGAAAAAGCTTACGCAGCACCCGCGCTCTTTTGATTCTGAAAGTCGGACAGATAAATTTTCCTGACGACCGAAAAGGAAAGGAAGAAAAACTTGAGCACGATTCGTCATTTGCATTTCTATCTACGCTATAAAATATGATAGAGACAGGGGCGTGCACTTCATAGAGGCAGAAAAGCACTGCCTACCCTGTCATTTTCAGATAAATACCTTCACAATTATATACATTAATTAACTACACTACACTATCATACTAACTACCATAACACCCATATTAATTTTACACATCCTTATCTTAAACAAATTCCACTCGTCTTTTGTTCACGTTCGCCAAAAGCACTGCCTATTCCAACTGACGTTTACTTACATGTAGTGAGAGAAAATATATGACTGTGTGCTATAAAGGCCCTATGTGCGAACACAAAACTTGTCAATGCGTTAGTGTGCGTGATTTCGCTCCATACAAATCCGAAAAGCCCAGCTTTTTCGACTTGGACTTATACAAGGCGAATCGTCGTCGAAGGAACATCGGTGGCGTAAATAGATCTTAGTACAAGTCATTCCCTTATAACGCACCGATGTAAAGCGTTCCCGAGTTCCAAAAATTGCGCGCCGCGCGAGGCGCATGTCAGCCAGTGCGCAGGCGCGAAGTTGGCGACAGAAATACGACGACCAATCACAACTCTCAGCCACCTCAGAGCCGCGACGCTTCGCGAGCTCGCGAGCGGTGGGGGCGTCGGTCGCTTTAAAGCTTTAATAGTCTCAAGACGCATTATGAATAAAGCGCGCAATGCTGAATTGGGTAAAAACAATATTTTAATCACTTTTTTCATTGCGGAATTTGGAATCGCCATATTGTTTACCTTTCTTGTTGTGACGCGCAGTGATTTTTTAAGTTTTTGTGTTTTTCTTTGGTTTTTTGAGCAATTAGTGCTTTTTGTGTTAGTAAATTACTTTAATAACAATGAGTAATCGCTGTGAACTTTGTGCCGACGGGCCGTGTTTGTTTAAACTGAAAAAAGGTGGATTTGCAACGTGTAATTTTGAAGCTAAGGCGAATATCGTTCATAGAGGAAGGTGTGTACTCGAGTTGCATTTAACTCAAAGGAAGGGTAATGCAACTCGTCATTTTCAAATTAAATCTTACGAGACTTTCAACTGGCTAACAGGTTGTGTACACACCAATAGTTTGTTTTGTTTTCCGTGTACTTTATTCTGCACTTCTTTGAACGTTTGGAACGACCGACGCCGGCTATGTCGATTTGAATAACTTTACTAACGCGGCCAAAAAGCACGAAAAGTCGAAAACCACCAGGAGCAACAAAGACTCGCAGCTCTTTCTATGATTTCTATTGAAAAACAGCTCCTAATTGATGTAAAACGATCACCTGCGTTTTACGATGACGTATTGCAAAAATATTTGTTCAAAGATAGGCGCGTAGATTTAATTTATAAATAGAAACAAAGTTGTAGTATCATACCGTTAATTTATTTTGTCAATTGTGCGTTATAACAAAAAAGTTAATAACAAAAAAAACCAAGGCCTTTTTCAAGGCCATTTCGGGTATCTTCTAGTGTGACTTGTTCAAAATATTCAATCACCTGGTTAGATACTTGAGGTGGCCAAACTTACATTACATCACTTTGCATGGAAACACCACACCACCGGTCGCCGGTCAACACAATACAGTAATAACCTAATTCATGAAATTTTTTGGTAAGTGCTTTTTTATCCTTATTATACCTGCCTGCCTACTAGTGCCTACCCTAGCCCTAAACCCTGTGCACGCCCCTGGATAGAGACAGACGTAGAAATATCGAAACCACTGTCAAGTCGAGCAGTTGAGAACATACAGGCAAATATAATTCAACTTTAAAAAGGATGCAACGATGTCGCGATGTCAGTTAGTGTGTGTGAGTGATCATACCAAGCACATCCTCCACCCGCTTCAAGTAGGCGGTGAGCTGGTGGTCGATTTGCTTTGCCCAGATGATGGAGCCGGCCACGGGAGGCAAGTCCCGCACCAGCGACAGGCGACTGCACTTCGACTGGGGGTATTGAACCTGCAAGCATTTTGGTTCGTGAAAATGTGTGACGATAGCATCGATACGGTATTTTGAAAACGAGTGATGATAAATAAACAGAAGTTCTGTATTTCAAGATTCTTCGATGAACAGTGCTGTTTGTTTTACTTTACCGAAATTTATCGTAACTCTGTTTAACTGAAGTAAATTCTGCATGTAACGCTTAATTTGCATACGTAAGCAAGTGCCTACGCGACACCACGGGTTTGCTAAACCTGATTATGAACCTAGCACATATTTTTCGTCAGTTTAAGGAAAGCATCATCCTCGATTCACCAGAATTTGAAGCAGAGCTATAATGCAAATGGCGTCACATTTATGTCTGTCTTTATAGCTCTTTGATAGTCTAAAGTATATTTTTAAAACTAAGTAACATATGTGCGGGCGCACGAACAAAGCGTTGAAACGTGAGAAAATGCGGAACATCTCGTTGTGTTGTGACCTCACCTTGAACTTCTCATGCAGCGCTTCGATGTTGTCCTTGACGCGCTGGATGAGCTGTGTTTGATACTCGCGGATGTGCGGGCGCACGAACAAAGCGTTGGAGCGCGAGAAAATGCGGAACATCTCGTTGTGTTGTGACCTCACCTTGAACTTCTCATGCAGCGCTTCGATGTTGTCCTTGACGCGCTGGATGAGCTGTGTTTGATACTCGCGGATGTGCGGGCGCACGAACAAAGCGTTGAAACGTGAGAAAATGCGGAACATCTCGTTGTGTTGTGACCTCACCTTGAACTTCTCATGCAGCGCTTCGATGTTGTCCTTGACGCGCTGGATGAGCTGTGTTTGATACTCGCGGATGTGCGGGCGCACGAACAAAGCGTTGGAGCGCGAGAAAATGCGGAACATCTCGTTGTGTTGTGACCTCACCTTGAACTTCTCATGCAGCGCCTCGATGTCGTCCTTGACGCGCTGGATGAGCTGTGTTTGATACTCGCGGATGGCACCGCGGATGTGCGGGCGCACGAACAAAGCGTTGAAGCGTGAGAAAATGCGGAACATCTCGTTGTGTTGTGACCTCACCTTGAACTTCTCATGCAGCGCTTCGATGTTGTCCTTGACGCGCTGGATGAGCTGTGTTTGATACTCGCGGATGTGCGGGCGCACGAACAAAGCGTTGGAGCGCGAGAAAATGCGGAACATCTCGTTGTGTTGTGACCTCACCTTGAACTTCTCATGCAGCGCCTCGATGTCGTCCTTGACGCGCTGGATGAGCTGTGTTTGATACTCGCGGATGGCACCGCGGATGTGCGGGCGCACGAACAAAGCGTTGGAGCGCGAGAAAATGCGGAACATCTCGTTGTGTTGTGACCTCACCTTGAACTTCTCATGCAGCGCCTCGATGTCGTCCTTGACGCGCTGGATGAGCTGTGTTTGATACTCGCGGATGGCACCGCGGATGTGCGGGCGCACGAACAAAGCGTTGAAGCGTGAGAAAATGCGGAACATCTCGTTGTGTTGTGACCTCACCTTGAACTTCTCATGCAGCGCCTCGATGTCGTCCTTGACCCGCTGGATGAGCTGTGTTTGATACTAGCGCACGAACAAAGAGTTGGAGCGCGAGAAAATGCGGAACATCTCGTTGTGTTGTGACCTCACCTTGAACTTCTCATGCAGCGCCTCGATGTCGTCCTTGACGCACTGGATGAGCTGTGTTTGATACTCGCGGATGGCGCCGCGGATGTGCGGACGCACGAACAAAGCGTTGGAGCGCGAGAAAATGCGGAACATCTCGTTGTGTTGTGACCTCACCTTGAACTTCTCATGCAGCGCCTCGATGTCGTCCTTGACGCACTGGATGAGCTGTGTTTGATACTCGCGGATGGCGCCGCGGATGTGCGGGCGCACGAACAAAGCGTTGGAGCGCGAGAAAATGCGGAAAATCTCGTTGTGTTGTGACCTCACCTTGAACTTCTCATGCAGCGCCTCGATGTCGTCCTTGACGGGCTGGATGAGCTGTGTTTGATACTAGCGGATGGCGCCGCGGATGTGCGGGCGCACGAATAAAGCGTTGGAGCGCGAGAAAATGCGGAACATCTCGTTGTGTTGTGACCTCACCTTGAACTTCTCATGCAGCGCCTCGATGTCGTCCTTGACGCACTGGATGAGCTGTGTTTGTTACTCGCGGATGGCGCCGCGGATGTGCGGGCGCACGAACAAAGCGTTGGAGCGCGAGAAAATGCGGAACATCTCGTTGTGTTGTGAGCTCACCTTGAACTTCTCATGCAGCGCCTCGATGTCGTCCTTGACGCGCTGGATGAGCTGTGTTTGATACTCGCGGATGGCGCCGCGGATGTGCGGGCGCACGAACAAAGCGTTGGAGCGCGAGAAAATGCGGAACATCTCGTTGTGTTGTGAGCTCACCTTGAACTTCTCATGCAGCGCCTCGATGTCGTCCTTGACGCGCTGGATGAGCTGTGTTTGATACTCGCGGATGGCGCCGCGGATGTGCGGGCGCACGAACAAAGCGTTGGAGCGCGAGAAAATGCGGAACATCTCGTTGTGTTGTGACCTCACCTTGAACTTCTCATGCAGCGCCTCGATGTCGTCCTTGACGCGCTGGATGAGCTGTGTTTGATACTCGCGGATGTGCGGGCGCACGAACAAAGCGTTGAAGCGCGAGAAAATGCGGAACATCTCGTTGTGTTGTGACCTCACCTTGAACTTCTCATGCAGCGCCTCGATGTCGTCCTTGACGCGCTGGATGAGCTGTGTTTGATACTCGCGGATGGCGCCGCGGATGTGCGGGCGCACGAACAAAGCGTTAAAGCGCGAGAAGATGCGGAACATCTCGTTCGCGTTTTTGGCCGTGCCCAGTTGGTCGCGGAGGTGGGCCGTGATGCGGGTTTCCACGCGATCTGGTCATAAATAATAGTGTTATTGGTAGTGTTTAGACTTTTCTAGTAGATTTCTTTTTCCACGGTAAAAAGGCTCCAGACTACAATAAGTTTGATATGTTCATTCCTCCATTGCAGTAACGCCTACTTTTTTTTTCAATTGTTTTTAGCAACGCTCGAGATTAAATTTTCGCTTGCATGGTCGATTATAGCTTAATTTTTACTCAGCTCTTTTTTATAAGCACTATCGTGCATGCCTCACTCATTACTTGTAAAAGAGTTCGAATGAGAATCAACGTTTTTGCAGTTATACGTTGATTACTCACCAATGCGATCTTCATAGCGACGTACAGCAGCCTCCCAAGCGTCGCATCCTTCACGCGAGATGTCCAAGCAATCGACTTCTTTCACGTTTTCATACGCCAAGTTCACCTATAAATAAATATAAAAGTTTAACTGGCTCGGTCGAACTTCACAGTTTTGAATGTATTTGTGAAGCTATTTTATGATTTAAAGCCAAAGGCTTCTTTTTGATATGGCTCTTGTAGCGACTATTTCTGTAGATAATAGCCGTGACCAATAGGGTATCGGACTACTTCTTTTTTATTTTATAAATCTAAACTTCTTAGTTTCTGCCACGGACCAAGTAGGAAGAGGACTAGGCTCTATGAACTAGGCCGCGTGATAATTTAGTCGGCCATGACGTCACGGAGGGGGCGGGGCTTAGCGGCCATTACGCTATTTACTTGCGACTAAAACACTTGTCGTCGTGCGGTCAAAAATTATTGAAATTTGAGTAAATAATGCTAAAAATATGAAGTGTTGTGTACCTATGTGTCGAAATTGTTCTGAGAGGCAAGGAGAAACAGCTGAAAAGTTATAATTTCACGTGTAAGTAACTTATTTCAGTATTTTCATCCCAACTTTTCTGTAATAATTGATACGAGGAGTAAATTACGCTTTGTGCTACTAGATGGCTAATAAAGATTGGTTAATAAGTAAGTGTAATTGCGACTATGTGAGCTTCAATGTTTATATTTCATTAGATTCTATCATGAAATTTAGAAAACTTATTAATTTATAAACTAGATTTTCTGTTAAACTATTATATTCGTCGAAAAAATCCCCGCCGTCAGATGACGCGAGATCGCCATCTAGCGTGCAGAAAATGTACTAGTAAGGAAAATATGTGGTAGTGTTATAAATTCTCCCGATTTGTCGGGAGGATTTTATGCACGGACCAAGTAAATATCCTAAAATGTCGATATGCTAAGATAAAAGAGGTTCTCAAAATAATCGCAATTATTGGTGTTACGTATTACTGATTTTGATTCTACACTAGCTTTCCGCCCGCGGCTACGCTCGCGTTATGTAAGATTTTCCCATGGGAATAAGACTTTTTTCCATATCCTATGTGTTAATCCAGGGTACCAACTATCTCCATTCCAAATTTCATTCAAATCCGTTCAGTGGTTAAGGCATGAAAGCGGAACAAACATCTAAACATCCAAATATATTATAAATTTTATAATATTGGTGTGACGCACGCATTTAAAAAAATGCTAATAACCCGTGCAGTCATACCTATTTGGAATTGTTTACTTTCATCTTCTTAGTTTTTCATCTTAATTATTACATATCTTTTGTTTTTAAGTGTAAAAAAGACAATATTATTATTTCAAAGTGAAATATCCATTTTCATTGAGGTATTAATTTATAATTATAATCTTTGCAAAATCTCCCAACCTTCCCTAAACAGGCAACACTTGCGACAACGGGCCGCATTTAGAGAATGAATTTGTGAGAATATTCGAGAAACGAAAAGACAGCAGTTAAATAAAATTGTTCTATTTATGGGTGATTAAATGAATTAGGTACAGGTTTTAAAAGTAGCTTATTAACGTCTATATACATCCATACATCCAACCAAACAACCATACATCCAAACATACATGCATATTATTAGTAAATAGTAAATTAGTAATATGTACTTACATCAAAATGATCTTCACATAAATGTCTTGTATTGTAGCCTAAGCAGAGGGTGGAGTTTTATCAACTCTGTTTACGACGGAATACCATTTTTTACGAAGTTTTGGAAGAAAGAAAGAAAGAATTGTCCTTATTTCTTTATTATTTCTTGTACCTATTAAAATTATTTCTTGTTTTAAAAATGTGTTTGTAATCTGACCCACGCGCTAATTTTTCCAAGTTCATCACTGTACACGATATAGGTACTTTGCTCTAAGACTTTGAGCGAGAGGACGTACTTATTTTTAAAAATAAAATCTCAGTACGGCCCTGTATAAGTATATTTTTAACACGTTTCGCCCTCTAGTGGTGAATAGTGTAACTATCCGCAATATGAATGTGACTGTTAATTCTGGTTTTCGCCACTAGGTGGCAAGAGATAAAAAGGCGGAGTCACCCTCCCCGCGTCTCAGACTTCGACCCCGCGCGATGTCACACTCAATCTGTATGAAAATGTTTATAGCGCCTAGTCCTCTTCCTACTTGGTCCGTGGTTTCTGCTATCGAAGGCTAAAATAATTTTTGCTCTATCTTTAAAATTTACCGAGTTATAAAGGTTTGAAATTCAAGATTAGATGGAGAGGCACATGCCCACTTGTGACGTCATTTGGTAGTAACGCCATATAATATCCATACAAAAAATAGTTTTTGAAAGAGACAGACATATTGAAACTTTAAAAAATCACTGTAAATTCGTTTTTCAATCGATTCTGTTTTTTTCATCGCGACTCGTCTGCTACTAATCTATATTTTAAAAATAATTCCTAAAATATGGTAAATTTAGGAGCTGACTCATTCGGTATCCGCTATATTATCACTCGCATACATGTGCGAGGCGAGTATATAGTTGTGGTAATACCTCGTTGATGGCGTTGGCATCGGCGGCGTCCATGGGCAGCGAGTGTGGCTGAGTGGGCTCGCCGGCTGCTCCCGGGTCCGCCGCCACCGTCGCACGAGGGCGCAGCACCTGATACATATACATAACATAACATTCATTATCTAAACGTTAAATTCGGACCATTATAATAACGCGTTAAAAATTGAAAAAAGACAAAATTATTTAGACGCGTAATTTGATCGCTTTTTGTAATGTAAATTTGTTGGTCCTCCTTTACTTTATTTTGTTGATAAGAAATCTAAGCTCATTAATTGCACTAACCCTCTGAATTACTAAGTCTTTAATACCACGACTCTACAATACTAGTCTACGACGCCGTGTCTGTAGCGGCCCCGGCCTCACCCTGAGCATGACGGTGCGCAGCTGCTCGTGGTGCCTGCGGAAGCGCCGCATGTGCTCCATGCGCGCTTGCAGGCGCTTGTGAGACGGCGACACGCGCCACACCATCTTTAAGTGTTCGTCGCGCTTCTTCTTTACGATGTCCCTGTATGAAAACACGGAAATTATGATCTGGATTTTCAGAAATATTCTGCCATGCATGGTGATCTAGAACAATAATATAGAAATATGGTGAAATAATTAATTTCGAAACCATCTTTTTTGCGGATTGCGACATGAATGACCAGGATCATAACAAGAAAATGTCAAAATTTTGTTAGAAGAGAGGTATTTTTGCCTTTGATACTTTGCATTAAATCACGAGTTTTATAAGTTTTATAAACATAAAAAGTTTAGTGTATAAGTCTTACCGCAGAAGTCCCTGAAGTTTTTCATACTCGTCGTCCCAGCAGGAGAACACTTCGAAGCACTGCGTCATGACACGCTCGAAGTCGTCGAAGGGAATGTGCATGAGGCGACGAGTTCCTAGAACCTGTACACACAATACAAGTTTAAAGTCGTCTAGGTAAGAAGTAAGGGTAAAGTAAGTAATTCTTTTTTAAAGACAGTGTCTGCTGCAAATGCCTAAATAGTCCTCTAGTGAATGCTTACGAGGTCTAAATTTTTCAAGAACTAAAACAGCTTGTTTTAGCCCCTTAGACGCCCCTAGATTAGCTGAATCGTACACTACTTAGTTCGCGCTTCAAATTTGAATGTAAATATACGAGAAAAATATACCTTGAGAAGTTGTTGGCCCAAGTCTCTAGAAATAGCTTCCACAAGTCGCAGGCCGCGCTGTATAGGATACTTGGTGGATCGAATCTTGCGTAGATGAGAGAATATTTGCTGTACTGCCAACCTGCATAAATCAATGTTCACTATAAATTTAGACTTGACAATAAAGATGAAAATCTCCAGTATCTTCTGGGTCAAAAAGACAACAAACAAACAACATGAAACATTGTTACAGACAATATTTCGTTAAGTAGCACGAACTTGGAAAAAAGTTTAAAACTTTGTACTGCCTTATCTTTCGGTTCTCTCATTTCAGGACTTATCTTATCCAATCCTCTTTTCATCAATGCGGTTGAAAAAAAGCACTATTATAAACAGACCGATGCAAAATGGTAGATTGAATGCAGTGCAGTCTGATATTCTAAGTGCATCGAAACTGTACTGTAGTAGTTCCAAAGAAGTCCGTTTTTGTAGACAAGAAAAGGACAAATATAAATATCCACGTATCAATATTGACCTGATCCTCTCAAGCTCGGTGGCGCTCAGCAGGTCGTTGATGGGGAAGTCCTTCATCAGAGGGTTGTAGTCGGACACGGTCGCCAGTGCTTGCTTCAGCCCCGTGTCCGTGTCGAACGAAACAGTCGCGTGGAAACGCTTGCCGTACTTCAGGATCTCTAGGGTTAGGGCTACCTGAGGAACAAATGATTGTTGTGAGGTAGGTACGTACAGGTAGGGGACTTGTGAGTTCTGACCTTGAATACGCTAATCTCTTTCTCTATCTGACTCTGTCTAACTCAGTAAATACGTAGATGTACAGAACCAGTATTCTCCCCATTTTCGTTGGCAACTTTGACTACTGTTGTATTTTATCAGATTGTAAACCTTTTTTCTTGACATACTTCGTTCAAGCTCCTATGTAGAATGGAACTTGAATCAAGTATGATCCTTTTATTTTTTATATGCCGAATTACAAACCTCAATACTCTCTCTCTTCTCTTGAATGCGGTGGAGAGCTCTCTCAAGGTTGAGCCAGAATGAGATCTCTTGCAAGGCAGTTCCATTGGATGGATCGCGATCCAGTTTGGTCACCTATTGATGAGAAAACAATAGAATAAATGTTAATTTACATCATACTTCAATCATAGTCATTAAATGATAATACTATAAATCTGCATATCTGGTGTCTTCAATCTTCCTTCAGGTTTTGGAAGATATTTCTGTTGTTATTAGCTGTAGTATTTTTTTAAGGATATGTATGTTAAATTCTTACCTTCTGGATCTCTTTGATCCAGCGGTTGACTCCATTCTGCAGCTGGTTCAGGAAAGTGGAGTCTTCAACTTTGTCGCCGAAGTCTGCGACGCGAGGCTTGCGGCCTTCGTCAGCAGCCCTATAGAAAATAAATGCGAAAAGTTAATGAAATGTGACCATGATCTTGACAATAAAAAAAAAAAAATTGATAAATTTTTAAAGCAGCTTTGGCTGGAGCAATTTATTCAAGAATACGCCTTTTTACATTCCATCCACTTGTTTTAAAAGTGGTATTATAAACATATGACACTAGGGTTTGTGAGGTCGATTGTCGACCTTACAACCCACACGAACATTGGTATCAAGCCCAGGTATAAGTTTGTGACTTTACCATTATACTGGGTGTCCAAAAAGGGTGTTGGCAGTTTATATACGAAAATCATAAATGAAAAATATATCATTTCATAATTTTATTACTATTTGCAAAAAGTACATACAATGGAAAGTTTACGACGAAAAAATTATGTTGTCCAAATGACGTCCATTACGATTTTGACACTCTTCAAGTCGTGGCCGTAAATTGCCTAAGACACGTTCACATAAAACGTTAGTGATTTTTGTTATTTCACTTGCAATATTGTTTTTCAATTGGCTAAGAGTTGACGGCTTATTAATGTAAACCTTACTCTTTAGGTAACCCCATAAAAAATAATCAAGTGGATTTAAGTCCGGGCTCCTAGGGGGCCATTTAAGGTTCCCGTTTATTGAGATAACTCTTTCTGGGAATAACTCATTCAATGCTTCAATAGACCTTCTACTCGTGTGACATTTGGCACCGACCTGCTGAAAAAATGTTGCCGAATTGTAACCTCTAAATGCCTGTAAAGATGGTGCCAAAAAACTTTCAATCATGTTACAATATCTGTCCGCGTTAACTGTAAGTGCATGTCCCCTACCGTCCTCAAAGAAATAGGGGCCGATTATGCCCTTGGCGGACATTGCTGCCCACACTACCACCTTAGGGCTGTGAAGTGGACGCATATGCTTATAACGAGGATTTTTATCACACCAATAGCGACAGTTATTGTTGAAGTTGGTAAAGCGCGCAAACATCTCCTGAACAAAATTTAGTCGCTGTTCATAATCTGTGGGTTTTAATTCTTGCACTAATTGAATCTTGTAAGCATGTAAATGCAAATCCTTCTTTAAAATCAGGTGCAATGTTGATTTTGCAATGTTTATGGATTGACTTCGCTTTCGCAGTGATAGTGAGGGATCTTGCCTTACCGACTCGTGAACTTCTTGAATAACTGCAGGTAGCCTTATTTCTCTCGGACGTCCGCAATCAAAGTTTTTTTAAAGTTGACCCTGTACTGTAGCCTCAAATGTCTTAATCCATTTTCTAATGATATTTGCACTGGGAGATAAAGAAATGTCCCATATATTGCGCGCGATATAAGCGGCGAGCTGTTATTATCGAATTATTGTTTTGATAATAAACTCTTACACAAAATGCACGCTGAGCTCCGGTATACGAATCCATTGCAACTAAATTTCCAATAAATTCCACGTATGACATTATATATTTTTTTGTTATCTACCCTCATTAAGATGATTTATTGATATTTAAAAGTGCAAATACCCTTTTTGGACACCTTGTATATTACATTGGACTTTACTATGTTGATTATTGTTCGGGCCACACTTATTGATGGAGTGGTGGCCCGACCCTAAGGAGTCAAAGTAGATATTTGGTGATTTGAAAACCAAGAAGGATAATGAGTCAAGTATGGTATAAATGACCTATAAATCACTGTTCATTTGGTATTGCTATGTCAAACTACAGAAAAAAAAGCAATGATGCAAAGTATATCATTTTCAAACCTCTTTATGACAGCAGCAACCAATGGATGGACTGGCAGGGTGATCTCTGGAATGTCAATGTTCTGTTGGAGGTGCAGCAGACCCATTTCTAGCTCAGCTATCTTCTTCTCCACTGAGGGGGCCATCTTGTCTCCATCCCTGGTAAAAATATATAGATAAGACAAGCATTTCTCATCAATTTTTTTTTATTGATTTAGGGGAAGTCCTTGGTAACAATCTAATAATCAAATGAGAGCCTTGTTTTTAGGATGAATTGTAGTATTTCAGTAATAAATTTGATATCTTTTATAGTTTCAACTAGAATGTTTAACACATAAGAACCTGGCTGTGTTTGTGTTCTTTAAGTGTTATTTTACATGTTTTTTAATTTGATTTAAAGGGTTAATATTTCATGAGAATACTATTTAAAATCATACATCCTGGCAGAAAGTGTAAATATAGTACTAACCTGTCAGCCCTACCACTCTCTTTGACGTAACTCTTGAAGAATGGTGCCATAGTTTTGCTGATGAAGGCATGGAGAGTTTCATACGGGGAGCCATCAGACAGGTTGATGAGTCGCATCTGGCTGTGGATGGACTTGTCTGCCTCAATGACCACTCCTCTCTTGATGCAGACAAATGCTGCCACCCGGGGAGACGTGAAGTGAACCTAGAATATGATGTTACCTTAATACCACTTTTATTAGCAGACATTCATCTTAAAAATTACTTTAATCACTATTTAATTAGATGTAAGTATAGTTAAGCACTTCTAATAAAAATTGCCAGGCAATTTAATTGATTGGACTTGGCGATTATTTTCATTCAATTTTACCTCATTGCCGACTTGGTATGTGACTGCTTCCTTTTCCTCTTCACCTTCAGTTGGTTGTTCACTGTCGTCTTCTGAAATAATAGTTATAACAAAGTCAAAATAAGAAATAACAGTCAAAATAAAATTAAAACTATTTACTGGTTAGATTTACTTTGGATAATTAATTGAGTGCTTATCCCAAACATGAAATGCAATAATGCATCAGTGCTCCTGCAATGCAGTAAGAATGCAAATGAGTACTACCTACCTACAGCAGATGCATAAAATTTCACTTCATACCTTTTGAAGAGAACCGCTGGACGTATAGCGAAGGCACCTGGGGATCCGAGATGAACTTCCTGATGCAGTCCTGGTTGACCTTATCGTCTAAAGCCGCATTCAGCGCCGGTGGAACGATGTCATCTTCAGGCAAAAGTACCGTTGCAGCTCTACGAAGGTAATTCGCGAAGTCTTGGAAGTCCACAACGACTACGTTTTGAGCCTCCGACGTGTTTTCACTCCCGTCTAGGGAGTCTCCCATGGTGTTTCAAGTATTTTAATAGATTTCTAATAAAAATCAATAAATAGTTTAACGAATAAAGCGGCTGCAGTGTGCACGCGTTGCAGCCGAAATTTGAGTGACAGTAAGTAAAGTGACACTAGTGACAGCGAAAAAAAGGGGCGGGGCGAGAAAAGATGACGCATCGTTCGGTGTTGCCATATTTGTTTAATTTCTGAACGAGCCAAAGCAAAAGTGATGCGACTTCCGCATGGTTTTGTTTTCGTTTTGTCAGTTTATAAATAAGTATTGTAAATTTAATTCAAAATACTGTCTAATCACCTGTTTCTTAAGAAACTTAAAATAACACTCATAAAAAATAACTATTTAATTTTATTATGATGGTACTCGGAGGAACACCTCCGAGTGATGGTACGATAAGTGTGAATAAAAAATTATTTTAGTCAAAGAAAATCGTTATTTTAATGGTAAGTAACCTAAAATTACATATCTGGTCCGAATATTCTTTGACACAGCTGATCACTAGAGATGGAAAAATTGATGAAGAATATTCTTTTTTTTGGTATTTTTTGTAACACGTATCTTTGGTAATAGCAGTGGAAGAGTAGAAGTGCATTTCTCATCCGTGATTTCTCATTATAGAAAGTATCTATTTTTGATGCTGGTGCTCTGACAACTCTAATATTAAATTGAATAATGTTGCTTATTCATTCACTCGCTTGTAGTATCTCAACATGCTCACTGGCTCAACTGCTTGTTCCAAACAACCGCTCGTATGATTTCGCGCCCTGTGCGAATTTCGCCCGCTACTATTTTGGTATTCGCCACTCCTATTCTGCAAGGTATAGCAATATTCACGAAACTCGTTCAAAAATTATTATTTTTCACCTTTTTACTTTTATTTTTAAATATTTTGAGAGCTTTTAGTACATTTATGTAAAGTAGAATTTATTGGAAGAAATTAATGTTGTTTAAAGAGCATTAGATCATGAGCGCTGTTCAATAGAATTGAATCGTTTTGAGTTAACAGCGTCTAGAACAAAGTTAGATGGGAATAGTTTGTGCTCACGCCAAATGACCCGTATGTGATTCTCTTTATGAATTCGAGCGTTCATTTTGTGGATAGATTTTGCAGCTGCTTCCCGTTTGAGAGGGCGTCAAACCCTAGTATCGGAATTTCGAATTTTCGTTTAAAATTAAATATAAACTACATCTACTGGCAGCCCAAACTAAAGTAAGTTAAAAAAAAATGTATTGATAAATTAAATTGAATTGAAATTGATCGAATTAATTAAGTACGAGTATATCTATCAAGGTCTTTCATTTTTATTTATTTATTATTTTTGACAAACTTATTTTACACTTGTTATACGTTTATGTTTATTTATGGTATCTATTATTTATTACATATTATTTGTATGAATTATAATTTAAAAAATATATTATGTCTTAAAGATTTAAATATATATGTGTATGTATCTGTTATGTAAATATATATATATATATATACATGTGTGTTTTTTTATTATTGATTTTATCGCCCTCTACATCCACCACAAGGGGCCCACAGAATACCAGAGTCGCGGCATAAGCTGAGTGCGGTCCTTTTATTTTGACGTCGCGGCACATTCCAGTAGCACTAATGATTAACATTATATCCATTCTATGTTTGTGTTGTGGCGTAAAAATAATAAATGTTTCTTTCTTTCTTTCTTTCTATTTCGGGACAATATCCGCATCTGCGTTTTTTTATTTTTTAAACAGTAAAGAAGGATACAAACATTGGATACAAACATGTTCATTCTTAAGTACAGTACCACGCAAACCAACAACGTTTATCTGGGTGCAGGAGAGTCGTTATATGCCGTGTTACAGTACATACAATAATAATGTAAGTAGGTATGTACTATGGCTAGGTTAGGTAGTTTTTTTTTAAGCTACTCCAACACTTGCCATTACTAAGGTACAATTCTTGTAGTTCTATAGGTAGTTCATTTACATATGTAGGTAGGTATTAGATATTCATCAGTTCGCATGCCATACTTGTTAATAGTTTTAGGTAGTACAAATTTATGTTTATTTTCTAATTTTCTCAGACCAGTACGTCTAACTTTTTTACTAAGCGTGTTTGGAACATTGATTTCAGCTAGAATTGAGAATTTAACTTTATCAAAAACACTCATAACCTTACCGTATTTAAAAAGCTGTTCGTAGTCACCCTTGCCTTTGTTCCTTAATTTTCTTAGGCACTATAATCTTTAGTATCCTTATCTGCAGGTTGTATATGTCTTGTAAATTAGTATTGGTCGACCTGCCATAGCTACTTAGACCATAACTAATGATCGAATCTGCTAGACATGTACAACAGTCGTAATGTCTGACAGGGTAGTTTATATTTGAGAATTTTTAACTTACCCATTATTGATCTTAAGTTAGAGCAGACATATTCTTTATAAGGAACCCAGCCGAATCTGTCATCGAGCACAGTCCCACATACTTATGTGTTTTAACCGTTTCTAAAGGTATAGGTACATGAGCATCTCCAGGTCGGCGAATGCAGGCAAAGGTGACTATGCGCAACTATACATGGCTTGATTTCGGTTTTATTATGAGTGTATATTATGTAAGTACTTGGTTTTATCATGATTAATAATCAAACCAACATCGTGAGCCCATTTGCAGAGCGGATTAAAATTTTGTTGAAGGATTTCTTGTGCAACCATTAAGTTTCTATCAGCTGCCATTAGGCAGGTGTCATCCGCGAATTGATATACAGAGACCTCGTTCATCGTATTTACCATGTTGTTCACATACAGTAGATACTCCGTCGGGCCAATTATGGATCCTTGTGCTGTACCATGGGTGGTCAGTGTACACCTTACATTTACGGAGTGAGTGTAAAGAAAGATAATTACTTTTTTTTTTTAATATTATTTAAGCAGGCAAACGAGCGGACGAGCCACAGTGGTGGTAAGTGGTCATCGTCGCCCATGGACATTCGCAACACCAGGGGGGTTGCCAACGCGTTGCCAGCCTAAAAGAGCCCTATATACTCGCCCCTTGAAGAACCCCATGTCAAAGCACAAAGGAAACACCTCAGGGGGGAGCTTATTCCACATCCTGCAGGTGCGCGAGAGGAAAGATCGCAACGCCCGTACATTTTTGGGATGCCAAGCATCCAAGACGTGACGATGAGCCCCTGCCCTGTGGCGGGAGGTGCGGTGATAAAAGCGTGACGGTGGCACTAAGACAAACAGCTCATCAGACAGAACACTCCCCATTGTACAGACGGTAGAACAGACACAGAGAGCCAACGTCTCTCCGTCTCTCAAATTCAAGGTCAGCGCTCATAACTCCTTCGCAGCGAAGGCTTCGCCACACAAAGAGTATAGTATTATCACAGTACTGTATAACCAAAGTCGTTAACTATTGCGTGATGCCTAAGGCTTGATCGTCTTAATCAGGTACGTGTATAGTATTTTGTTGTCAATAATAAATATTAGTAGAAATATTGTCAATAATAATAGGTGCGTGACTCTCGAAGTATGTAGGTAGATACTCGTAAATGACGCCGTAATAAAAAGTTAACCTACATAACAATTAAGTTACACAACATTGCTCCAGCAAATGTCTGAGTTTAATCTCAATTCCGTCTGAAATTATATTGCGAAGTTTTTAGTTAGTATGTACTTTACATAATCTAATTATTCCAAACACATTGAAAACTTGGAATTATTCGAATTCTGCTTCAGTTGTAATGTGAATTGCTTAGTGAGACTTGCAAAAACTTTATCAGAGCAGCTAATCTCTCTCTCTACTCTATTTTCATAAAATAAAATATTTTTCAATACACCTTGCATGTAAAGTAAAAAAATAAAATAAAAAAATATGTTTATTTCTTTAAACAGACAGCATTATTAATCTAAAAAAATAATAATTAAATATTAAACTTTCGAAGGCAGTAAACTCATTGTTTTTTTTTTTATTTCTGTGGTCTCGATAATTGTTAATCAGCCAGGATCATTTCAATAAAAAAAATAATTTAATCGATTCTTATAAAGAGAAAAGTATCAAAATATTGTCAGCCAGTAATATTTTAAAAATAAAATAAAATAATCTCGATTTAACGAAGAATCGATTCGTAGAGGCTGAATGTCCGCTATAGAAAAGAAACCTATTATTGTTTTGAAGTTGGCGCTAATTTTATAAAATTTAAATTTTTGTGTTACATTGATTGTTGTTTTGAGTGATCAAGTGTTGATATTTAATGATAAATGTGAATAATACAGCAACTAAAACTACGCGCGATATAATTTAGCGTGTGTTAGTATTTACATGAAAAATTTTACCTGTAGTATCGTAGCTTTTATAAGGGTACCTTTCTTAACCTTCATTTTAATTATTTATTATCAGTTTTCTGACAACTGTATTAAAAACATTGTATAACACACGGATCTATAACAAATTCGTGACAATAAACCCTCGCATACGGCTCGGGCTTACAAAAGTCACCTCGTTTGTAATTTGCCATCTACGATCCTTGTATCGTAATCTACTATTCTGTAGAGAAGACGTATTATTTCTATAAGATTTTTAAGTACACTACTTTAACAAAATTTAGTCAAGCTGCGTCATTATTGAGTTATCGACCTTACACCTATACGAAAAGAAGATGAAAAAGCTAACAAAAAAAAAAAAAAAATATTGCAGACCTTTCCTTTTATCACAAAAAGAGCCAGAAACCGTATTTTTTAAAAGAAGTATTAAATTAGTTTCTTTATACATTTTACTAAACTAAAATATAACGAGAGAAATGCGCCACAAACAGAAACTCCCAAATCACAACCGCAAACTAGTAACCCTTAATTAATCTAAGTGCACACTTGTAAAGTCACTTTGTCCCGTCGTCTACGGAGATGACGATGAAACTACTGTTGTTGTGTATACTAACTTATTAATTTAGTCAATTACTCTTATTGACTAAGGAAAATTATGTCAAAATTATGCATTCACTCTGGCTGGCTTTTAAGAGTGCCGGTGTAGTGGGTAGAGCCCTGCCTCCCGTCCAGGATGCGCCCCCACCACCGGTTTGAATCCCACCATGTAATGTACCATTGCGTAAATTTCGAAATCATACGTCGTCGTTTACGGTGAACGAACCTTGTACACCTGTGAAGATTGTCAAAAGTTGTATGTAAAAGCGACCAATTCGCACTTGGCCAGCGTGGTCGACTACGGCCTGATCATTCTAATTCAGGAATGGCTCGAGCCTCCCCCACGAGAGGCTATACTACTATACTATTATATATACTACTATTATATATACTATTATAATAGACTATTATACTTCTGGCAAGAACAATTAGTTTGCCTGACAGTAAGACAAGTATGCATTTTTGGGTTTTACGTCGCGCCGTTGGTCCCCTAGCCCTAATTGTTAGAATGAGATAATGCGTTGCATTTGATTACCTTAGTTCTTTCACAAACAACAGCTAATTGTTTTACTGGAACATTAAAGCAAGGTATTAAACGTAGTTTATCTGTCATCGTGGTAGTAATTGCTTTTCATAAAAAGAAAGTAGAATAATAACTTGAAAACTCTTATCACATCAAGAAACTAATTAAAAAAAAGTATTTGCTACGGAGGCGTAGCTACGGCGTAGCAGACGCGTAGCATATTTCTTTTAGTAGACAATGGCCCCGATTCGGGAAGTCATGCTCTAATTCTAATTTTAAAACCCAGCTATCTTTTTAAATTTTATGATCAATGAAAGAGAAGTAATGTATTCAGATGAACGAATGATATTAATTTGAACGAATAAAATAAAAGCTTAAGTCACTCAAAATTGTGCAATCGACACGTCCATAAGGTTCAAATTCGATGTTTGGCAGCTCTAATATTAGGATGGCCATCTCCTGTCCCTTTTCAATCTTTAAAAGGTGAAAGGACGGACGAAAACAGTGAAACAGTAAGAATTAGCCTCAATATTTTTTGTAACTGACTAGAAGTCTTAAAATCCAATAGTACAGATGTTTTAAAACTTTTTTTTATAGGCTACTAAAATATTAGTATTTTATATTAGTAAGTGAGTTTTTTTTAAGTACTAGAGTGCTACGAGAATATGTAAAGCTGAAAAATGTTATCGTCACTAATAATAAATTAATCTAGTGCCTATATAGCCAGGTATTATTTTCACTTTAGATAAAGAATATTAATTTCTTATTTCAAAATAGATTACCATCGTCTGTAGCAATTTTTTAAAATCTAATCTGTGAAATTTCAATCCCGTCTAAGATCAACAAAATTTTCAATATTTAAAGAATTATTTGAGAGTTTCTCGTAATTAAAATAGCCGCAATGTGAGAACATCACGGACGTTTCGTATACAGATGTAGCATGTGGTAAGTTCCGGTTTACCACTCACCTACCTCACTTAGAAGTTGGATTTGTTACGGATCCTGGTGCTATAAACTCGTGCTAATGCTAACAGGATTAAACTTGTCCTCAGCGTGATTTGGCTGGGTTTATGCTGCGGGAAAGTAATACAGGAACAAACGTTTAATGATATTTATTACCATCCCTGTCTGGGTGACCGAGTTATGTTCGTTTTTTTAGTGTGATTGAACGCACTGTCTTCACGATTACACGGGTAAGCAGAGAGTAAAGATAATACTAGTGGCTCGTGAGTTGTAGACCTCGCGAGTCTTTACATTTCTTATGAGTTGATGTGACCGTTTATTTTTATTTTTTCTAAACAAAAATCTCCGACTCCTTGAAGTTTATTTATCACATTTTTTTAAATTTTGTTTTATTTCACTTATTTTTTCTTTTAATATTTCATATTTTTATTATTTTTATTGGTTGAGAAATGTAACCTGTGGAAGAAATCAGCCTCGGCGGTAGACTTTGTAAGCTGGCAACCCACGTAGCGCCGTCATTTTTTAAAATTTAAAAAAACTGACACGACAAAAATATTTGATTAATTTATCGAACCTGCTCACAACATTTCACGAAAATCGGTTGAGAAACGCGACCTGTAGAGTGGAACAAACAGACAGATGGACAGACAGACATACAAAAGTAATTTTGGCCAAGCTGAAACAGAGACGCTTCGCTTCTTAGATAGATTCTTTTAGTGAAGTTTCCGAAAAGCTACACCTAGCTAAAAACGTTTTCCCGAGTCATGGCCGCATAGACGCACAAAGATGTTCTGCGAGCGAATAAAAACCTTTTTAGAAGATTACTAAAGTTAGGTACGATAATAGAGGGCTCAACAAAGATAAAAATGCGACGCGAATATTTTTTCAGGTGTTAAATGTGATGTGATAGATTGTTTTCGACTTACAGCGGAGATATGGAATAAGAGATTCAAAGTTATTAGACTGGAAAATGGAGTTTCTAGTTAGAATTATTATTAAACGTTGCGATTGAAGGACTATTTATAGGCCTATCTATACTACTACAGTGTATCTCTTTTTAGATGTCTTATTTGGTAAACAAACCACTTACCTCGACAAAATCTCAAGTTTACGGGCTGATCACACTATAGAACTAGCCCAAAATATTAATACACCTGAAACAAACACTTATCAAGCATTCACTCACAAATTCTGTTAGAAATTAATCATCGAAAACTTAAGTTTTTCGCAAAATTATCAATAAATCGTTCTAACCTCAAACCATATTTCGATCGGGTATCTCTACATTATCTTTGGATTTTAGAGATGAGGTATATCACGCACTCATAGACAATTCAATTATTTAATCGGAATAGACTGGTTGAATCTTTAAAAATATAAGTAGACAGAGAAAAATAGATTCGACAAATAAGTGGTCAGACGTGACGTCTCTATCCATTGCAATTAAAAAATGTATGTTAAATGTTATAATGAATGAATCACGGGCGCGTTCCGATACACGCTTAAGTGACTTTCAAATCAAACTGTCAGCGCCGTCAGCGATCAGATTGTATGGGTTTCGCCTGCTGACAGTAATTCGGTACGCGCTTTGAGTGCGCTAAAATCGATTTCAGCGCGTCTCGGAACGCAGGGCACATCGATTCCTTTATTTGCACGACCCCTTATATCAGGGCTGCCAGAAGAAATTTTTGTGTGCAAACTATGTTCTTGTAATTACAAGACAAGTATGTGGGCAACATAACAACAATCATAATTTGGTATCTTGTTTAAAGCTGATCTGATGATGGAATTGCGTTGCGAATATGCGCAGTGTGATTGGCTCATTATTTAGTCGAGTCGACTCGGCGTAGATATTTTGTCTTGATTCGATCGAAATCGAATAACGTGCGCGCGCACTTCTAGCAACCCTGCGTTCCGAGACGCACTGAAATCGATTTAAGCACCCGTAATCGCGTTCCGAATTAATGTCAGCTGTCATAACTCATACTTTTTTGCTTTTCTGATCGCTGACAGTGCTGAAAGTCTGATTCGGAATGCGCCCCAAGTCACACTCACGCGCCGCGCCGCCGCCGCCGCCCGCCTCGAGTTGCGACTTGAGTTGGCTACCATTTCAACTCGACCTACTCTAGACAAAGCGAGTTAACCCATCACTAAAATAAATACGTCAATGATGACAAATTAGAGTAAGAGATATATACGACGTAGGATATTCCGAAATGCTTGTAATTACCAATTACAATTAATCACCAATTCAATTACATTCAATTAAATCAATGAAATCTATTATTTGGAAGCACTATTTTGTGTCTATGGTCACCTTATCGCCATGTTTGTTTACCAAATAAGACATCTAAAAAGAGATACAGTTTATCTATACTGTGCCTGTAACTAGTAAGTTAATAGGTAGTGTCGCAGCTGCCTGGTCCGAAATCCATCAGTAGATTTTGCAGTATTTATTTATCCTCACTGATTTTAATATTTTAGTTGGGAAAGTATTGTCTGATTTCATAACGTGACTCTTGATGAATGGTATAGAAATATTCAGTGGCACATCAGCATTTTACTGTTCGAACGAAAGTTTTTATTCTAGCGCTTTTGTGGCCTAGAGTGCGTTTTAAAACGGGTTTCACTTATACTGATAGGACTTGAAGAAATTGAAAGTGAAATGTAATATGTAATATCATTCCGAGTGATTCCCTCACGGTTTGATACGCACGCCTAATGACAAATACAAACATACACTATCTGTTCACACAGTGTTGTTGTAGTTCTAATTACCGTCTGGTCGTTTGGGCGTATGTCGGCGCACGCGCTGCGGTCGCGTTAATTATTGACACACCTTCAATAAGTGGACTAATGCCACTCGTGCGGTGGTAGGCCTCTCATTACAGTGCTTTGAAATTCGGCCTGGGCGGAAAATGATATGACGAACAAAGGAGATTAGGTATTTATATGAAATATTTAATAGTACAGTATTTATATAAGTATATAAATATGAGTTTTTACTCAAATACAGTATTTTTTTAAATCAAATTTCAGGATTTTCTGCCTTAACTAGCTCAATCGTGTTAATACCTAGACATCCTGATTTTAGCTGTCGCACTCATTAGAGAAGGATTAGGATTACCTTAATTTAAGTTAATTCGTCCTTTTTACCTTTTAAAGAATAAAAAGAGACATGAGATGGCCATCTCAATATTAGAGCTGTCAAACGTTGAATGTGAGCCTTATGGACGCATCGATTGCGCAATTTTAGAAAGCACGTAAAACATATGATCTCTTAACACAATAGCTGCGTCTACGAGGCGACAACGTTCGTAGCATAAATATCGAAGTTAGGGGATCCCTCTTCAAATCCATTGGTTAATATCAGGTTTTTGCTACGGTTGAGGCAGTGAAAGTGTTAATCTGACTGACAGCTATGCCCTTATTTTAGGTTATCGTTATATTATTCCTTCATCTGAATTCATCACCTCTCTTTCATTGGTCATAAAAACGAAAAGGATACCTGGATTAGAATTAGAGCATGACTGCGTAAATTGAAATTATCATACTCGTAGATAACACCAAACTAATCTAAAGCAATAAATAACTTATTCTCACCGAATTTAACATTTTAAACCACTTCAATTATTATTTTCACATGTTAATGAGATTAAAGTTCAACTCTCGTTTGAGTTAAAAGTGAGCTTCTCTACAACACAAATTTCGAAACAGTATTTTCGGAGAATAATAAAATGTATTACACGAGTCCTATATAAAATAGAGTAGGCTTATTACACGATTGCTATTGTCTTTCTATAGCATATTATATCACAAATTACGTGTTCCATATAGCAGCATCAACACCACAAGGAACCTATTACAACTTCACTAGAAATATAAAACAAACATGGCTACCCACAGAATAAGCAGACAGGTCTTGTTCTGTGGTTCCTTAAGCGAACAACGAACCCAAACACAGCGGCGGCGGAAGAAACTTTACCAACTCCGCACAAAGGAAGGACAGCTCTGTAGTTTTTGACATTGCGACTTCCGAAACATTTTTGAATATTCCCGTTATGAAAGTTGCGACGCACGGATTTATGCGGGCCTCGAGAAATGGTAGGATGGGATAAGGTCTGTGTAAGGACGGAATTGGAAAAGTTGGGGCGGGCGGGATTACTGCCGGCTATATTGGCACACAATGCGAATGCGACTTGGAATAACTTTCATTGCTGCTTTCTGTATGTCGATTCGGTGCTGAACTAAGACGTACTCGGCGTGTAGTTTGACGAAATTAGCTTGATTTCTACAGGGCTCACGGAAGATCAGCGCGGTAGCATACCTTGCTACGCTACGCGGCTTTTGCTGAGTGAGGCCCTTTTTGTCTGGGTGTCGCAACACAGGGGTAATTTTATATAAACTGTGTTGTTTTTGTATTATCATATCTATATTTTCCGTTGTATTATGTTCTGTATCCTTTATGTATGTGTTCTGTGTTGTGATGTTCTACAAATAAATTATTCTGATTCTGATTTGCACCTAAAAAGGCAAATAAGATATTTCTACGTAGTATAATACCGTGTGGTGACGACAGAGTAGAATACATTTGTCACCAACCCCTACTCTTCCCGTGGGTGTCGTAAGAGGCGACTTAGGGACTACACATTGAACAGGGAACGGGCAGCAGCGCTCTCTGATACAGTAACCTTTTAATCTGCGATCTCCAACCCGCCTGCCAAGCGTGGAGATTATGGCAAAACACTCCACTTAAGTCTCATAGTCCAGCAGTGGACTGTAACGGGCCGTTGATGTTGATTGATGATAATACGGTTTTACTGTAGATACTTGTTTAACTTTACTTCGTTATTTTTTCTTTAACTATCAAGTTATTATAAATTACGACGTGTTAGCAAAATATCGCAAAAACTCTCGTGTGATAGGAGATCACATGAAACTTTTATTCAACAACTTTTCAAAAAGAAGCTAAAATATATATTCATATAAATTGACTCGATCAGATGATCAATTTATATGAAAAAAAATATATTTTTTTAGTTTTTGTGGAACTTCTAGTACACAAGTTGTTCAGTTTCATGGGTTGAGCCACCACCTGAGACTCCTGAGAGGTTTTGCGATGTTTTGCTAACACGATGTATACGAGTAAGTCAATCCGTTAAAGGTTTTGATAATATTGTGACATTTTATTTGAAAATGGTTACAAATAGCAAAGAAGTTTAAATAATATGGCACCAATTTAATCTTTTATCATGTTTTCTCTTTAAAAATTACCATAAACCGTCGTTATCGAAAACTTTTTTTTTTATAAAAACAATGTTTATTGAGAATGTTTTCACAACAATACAGACTGTCAAAAAGATATCTCCTTATTAGGGATACAGCAAGCAACAGTACCCAAGAAACGCATCTTTATACTTTATTCCCGGTGCATGTAAGAGCGGTGTTTGCCATGCACTTTCGTACAAGTTTGGGTGCATGCACGGAACTGCACGAGCGCATCAGTAGGTGGTCTGAGAGCTGCATACACTCGGACTGCGATATTGAATACCAAACAGCAAACACCTGTCCTCACCAATAAGGTTTACAAATGTTATTCTTATAGTTTTGTTTACGCTGCACCAATAACATTGCATCTTTTACGTGTACTGAAGTTTGATATACGTGTGCCGAGTAGAAAATGTAGATTGCAATGTTATTAAGATACAGTATAATTTTATTTTAACAAGTTTACAAATTAATTAGGGTCCCCCCAGCCTGCTGACGGCTGAGAAAGCGATGGCGCGATGATTTGGCGCACTCGAAGTGCAATAAAGTTCGCTATAATGTCGCATTAGATAACTAATATACTCGTAGGTTCTATGAAAATATCTTAGATAGCAGCTTAATATTTAAACAAACTAGATATAGCATTATTTTTTCAGAGATAAATAATTTTGCATAGCACTGTAAACCTAGGCACTTAATATTTTAGACGTTCATTCTTTGATACATTCTTTGATATATATAAATGCTGCAATTATTGAATGGTAATTATATTTTATGTATAGGTATAATCTATAGCTTTTGAAGTCATATACAATAATTACTACCTGAGCTAAAGGTACCGCATGGTTTGTATATTTTCGTGCTTTCTAGTGTTAAGTTCACTTGTATACCTAAATCTTTCAGAAAATACGATTCTAAGTTTTTCAGTAAAACAGATAAGATAACTCTTTCATCATTTTATAGTTAAGAAGATAGGTGGCCGTAGGGTGCGGTAAGATTCAGAAAGTATTATAAAGACGGGCTTTAGAAAAGTTTTGAACTATAAAAGTGAACTTACGACTTTAGTTCGAGACACCAAGTTTAAAATTTCTCTTACGTAACCGAATAACCTCAGGTGACATATTTTCTCGGCTAACTCCTTCATTGAATCGAGCTTACGATAGCCGACGCTATCATTTTCGCCGCAGCAAGTGTGAGGGTGTCGCCGTATGCGGCTCACGTCGTGTTTGGCCACCAGGTCACGTCGGCGAAAGGGGTGGGACCGCGAATTCGCAGACATTCACCGAAATTCGCCGAAATTCTGTAATAGCCGTCATCAACCCGTCAGCTATCTCCACGCAGCGGCCTGATCACTTCATTGCGATTCAGCCCTTTCCCTCCAACGACTATATTATTTCCTAAATTAAGTTTGGGCCACAGTTAGATAGCTTAGAATTTTCTGACCTACCTACTTTTTCTGCAGAGTATAGTTTTCTCAATATTATGCACTGGCTGTCCGCTCGCGGCCTCTCTAGCTTTGTATTTAATTTTCCCGTGTTTGTTTTTGCGATGCATTGGTTAGGTATTTGAAATAAGGAAAATCCTTCACACTTTCGCATACATTATGGGTGTCATAATAGTACTGATGTTGACGTTGACAACATTTTTGACAGTTATTTTTATAACCGTTTCATTGTAATGGTTATAAAAATAACAATAAAAAATACATATAGTAACTTGAGCTCAATTAAAGAGTAATAAACACTGAAAATAAAAGCTTAACAGTGACGACCCAAAACAAGTTTTCTTAATTAAATTTGCTTGTTAAATAAATCCAGAGCTTAACAAGACGTTCGAATCATTGACTGCACGTCTTGCTCGATCCCGTAGTTTAAATCTAATTTCTCACGAACTCTAATAAGAAATGGGTCAGATAGGTCACAATGCATTAGAGCAGGTGTTGGAAACATTTTAGTTTGTGAACTGGTTTAACAAAGGACTTCGTTGCTGTGACTGCACGAAACTAGGTAGTAGGAAAAGTTTGTGACCCATTCTATCTAGTTCTATTAGATAATTACGGCACTAAGATGTAATGCAGCACTGATTGTTGTGGATTTTTCGATTTGTCTTTTCTTATTTAAAAAATTGGAAATTAGGTTAAAACAACGGGATCGAGCAAGACGTGCAGTCAATGATTCGAACGTCTTGTTAAGCTCTGGATTTATCTAACAACCTAATTAAGAAAACTTGTTTTGTTTTGTATTTAAATTAACTTTTCTTTGGTTTTTCAAATAAGAATCGCATTCTATGAATACACTAACAGAATATTTGCTGTGAATAATAAGTTGCTAGGACTGCGGCTGAAAGTGCAGAATAATATCAGACCAAGAAGTTCTCCGACATGGCATTTATTATAATAAAATAATATTTTGAAAAGTTTACATTATTTATCAGTTGAAAGGCTAAAGATGTTTTCTGCTGCAATTAATATCGTTGCGTGTTTAAAATGTTTGGCACCCCTGCAGCAACGCAGCTATTTATTGCAAGATTAATGGATTGGATTGTAAACGTTAATAGCTTGTAACTAAGACTAATGTCGTTTGTATAACTCCAATCTATAACCATTTTCACTGCGAAGTTTAATGAATGTGACTTTAGAACGAAATATTTCTATTTATTGCTGCCCTTGTTACAGCTTTGCATTGGTGGATGTAGAATAACTTGCTCTGTCCAGTTACTGCGAGCTGTGACTACGACACAACTGGAATAGGTAATACGGTGTGTGGGTTACCAGTAGCTGATAACTTTGTTATTTGGAGTCATTAAATATAAGTGTCCTGAGTACCTGAATAAAAAACTTAATTGGCGTACACCTCGTAACCCTGATCAAGATGGTATTAGAACCTGTGTTCCACCACTTCTTATACCTCGTCACAGAACAGCTGCTTTTCGTGGCAGTTTCAGATATAATGCTGCAAAAATTTGGAATAACTTACCTCCCCCTATAAGAAACATGAAATCAATTAAGCCGTTAAGCGTGTATCGCTACTATTTATATAATTATATTTTATTTTATCCCTTCCGTGACTCTTATTTGTACTATGTACATGTGTGTGTTTGTGTTGTATTTATTATATATATATATATTCTTTTTCTTTTTTGCTTCCCAGTTCTGTGTCGCTAACGGCGACTCACCTAGGTTTCTGGCAGAATCATCAGCGTCACAGCTCGCTGTGGCAATATGCTGAGCCAGCGCCTTTTCGCTGTCTTACACAGTGCACAGCATGACATAGCTGTCCTACTCCCACATGTCTTTTGAACACGTCTTGTTGAGGTTTCAATAACTTAAGATTGTTATACCTAATCATGTATTCTTTTTTATATTCTGTGTGTTGTGCTATACAGCGAATAAATGAGTTTTCTATTTCTCTATTTCTATTTCTATAATATTCGGCACTATTACAACGTGTTAATTAAATAACGCAAAACCTCTAGGGTCGTGTTCAGCTCATGATACTGAACAAATTATCAAAATTCTTATCTCAAATATATGCCACCGTAAGATTGTAAACGCCGTTAGTTTATAATCTTACTCGCGATATTATGAACTTACGGAAAATTGTGAACTGACACCAACCATTAACAATTTATCGTATTTTTTCCCGGCATTCTTCAAAAGTAAGTTAACCACACTATTACCATACAATACCAATATTTAATATACTATATAGACTTTAGAACATAAAATATACAAATACATGAATAAACATAAAATAAATGGTAAATATGTGGTATGAACTGGTATGTCCCCACATATTTATTTATTTATTTATTTTAAGATCCTCTTCTATTATTATTATTTATTTGATTTATTTATATGTATTTTTGTATAAAGTTATTCATATTAGAAAATAAACACTTTAATATGCATATTAAAGAAAATGCTTATTTTCTTATATGGATAACTTTCATTTACGAACCACACATCGTCTCCAGAACTACCAACAACATTAGGTACTCTATACTATTACTATATGCCTGAATTACATCGACAAACTAAACTCCAATTCGAAATAATCCCATTAGCATACGAAAATAATATGAGGTAATCTGCGAGTCGGAAACGTTGAGGTAACTTTATTAATTATTAAGGAGCTGTTTACGGAAATCAGAGGATGTAACATGATTCTATGACAGCAAATACGTTCCTATTAACAATCGGCACAATTCTGCAAATTCTCGAAGCAGTTGGAAAATCTAGATAAAATAAACTGAACTCCGAAATGTTCGGTCGATTGGATGAATAAGAACGTGACAAAGATATAGCCGTAATTTTGTTTTATTTATCAATGTAACGATAAAAAAACGAAGTTATGTGGGCCCATTGGAAATATGAATTCATTTTCCAATTATCCTTCCGTTAAATTAAACAGGCAGCAGAAAGACGCAGTAAAGGGACGCAGCGCAGTACCCTGAACGTCGGCATGTTTGCATGTAATAGCTAGCATTCTAGCTTGCTTGTTTACATGCTTGAATGGTTGCCTAAGCATGTGAAACTGCAAATATTGCAATATGGCAACATAGGATAGAGGTAATATGATCAATCGGAAAGGTAATCGGTTTAGTTAGTGTTTTATCGAGCTTGCGTCACTCAAAATAAAAGTTCCGCGAATATTTGAAACAAGGGTGAACAAAACTGTAAACTACTCGTAATAAAAACCTAGTAATACCTTCTTACTTACTATTTTTAAAAATAATTCTTTAATGCCAATATACTCGTAGGTTAGAGGAATAATAACAAAATATCCTTCTTTTTCCTTCCTTTTGTATGTTTCTGTCTGTGTGCAATAAAGTATATTTCATTCATTCATTCTATTTCTTGGGTTAAAGAACAACCCAGTCAACAAAGTCAATTCGATTTCCAGGTGTATTGTCATGATTTGCCCTACACACAATATAGCACCGATTTCAAAGCTAAATCAGGTCTAACTATCAGTGGAATTGCTACATACATCGAAGGTGTGTCAATAATTAACGCGACCGCAACGCGCGTCATACGCCTAAATAAACAGTTGGTAATTACATACAAGGCGAATCAATAATAATACAGACTTGTGAACGTACTAACTGCACTACTGGCAGTCACTGGATATTTTAATGATTCTGTGGCTGATTCCTTTTTTTTCTGTAGGTGTGTGTGTGGTGGCTGCCCGCACTTTCGAACTATGTGCCAATGTCGAGTTTTATTTTCATCTGTGGAGAACGACTCTGCGAACAGATTTTGATTAATATAACCTACTTTTCTTTTTATTGAGATGAAGTATAATTCAAGCCCCTGAATTTCGAGCATTTGACTCACCAAAACAGAAGTTCAATACCATCTATCACATCACATTTGAACACTAGAATAATGATTCTTGCAGAGTTCGTGTCGTCTTTGAGCCCTATATTATTGTTTCTAACTTTTGTAATCATCTAAAAAGGTTTTTATTCGCTCACGGGAGATCTTCCGTACGTTGTATGAGGCCATGACCCGGAAAATGTTTTTACTTGGAAGTAAACTTTGAAAGCAGGTAAAAACACTAGATAAGTAACTTCTCGAATTGATCTAACTAATCAATGAAATGATAAATTCTAAGCGTGTAACCAAAATAATAATAATAAAATAAATAATAATCCTGTTGATTGGTGAAATGCAATAAATTGCTTTATTAACAAATAATACAATTATTAGTGATTGAATAACTACCTATATTAAAGTCCCAGCTAGCTTGTATTAAATTTGAAAAAAATAAATAAATAGTGTAAAGTTGTTTTTAATTTTTAAAAGCAAAATTGTGTTATACTTAGATAAAGCTCTGTAAAAAATTCATGGGTTTGAAAATGCGATAGAATTATAAATGTCGCCGTAAAGTAGTAATAGCCGTAGTATGATGACTATCTTACTGCGACATAAACACTATAAGTTTGACTTATGTTCGGCGAAGTTGTTCAGATTAGTTCTGATTCTGAATCGTAAAATAAACAAAGAAAGAGTTGTTTTTAATTTAAGATAAACGATTGCTTATGAAATGTCTGTAGATTCGCTCGAACGAACAAGTTTCAAGTAGACCATCTTGAAGTTTCTCGCGTAATAGATTGTCTAAACTTTCAGGGCTGTAACTTAGAGCTCATTTGTTAATTTGCTTAACCTAGAGTTAACCTTCATGCTTTGGAGTGTTTCACCCATTAATCAAATTAGGTATATGTAAAAATTGATAAAAAAGCTTAAGTAAAACTGAAGATAACATTCTAAACGATAATTTTTTTACTGGATGTTTCACTTGAAAGCCGTCATTCTTTTCACCCTCAGTCATCCAAAAGTAATCCAAAAAGATCACAGTAGTGTATTTAAAAAAGTGACATTTAGTAACGTTTAGTTCAATGCAATATTCACAGGTGCTGTTTGCTACACTTAAATCGGTATTAAATAGATTCTCAAATCAAACCGGGCCATTTGGCGTGAGGACAAACTATCGCCATCTAACTTTGTTCCAGACGCTGTTAACTCAAAACGATTCAATTCTATTGAACAGCGCTCATGATCTAGTGCTCTGACCGGAATCTACGAACGAGTACAGTCGCGACGACAAAGTTCCAAATTGTATTAAAGTATAGCCCATAATTCAAGTGAAACAAGAAAACGAGGATTCAACCTCAATATGTGCTCAAGGTGTCGGTATTCAGTGAAGCGGAGTTAAAGGAGCAAAGTTTCAGAATTCGCCGCGGCGGGGCCGATCCAACTTCTCCGGTGCAATAAATAAGGATTTTAGCGACAAATTACCTCCCGAAAACGTTTCGTTTCACCCTTCCCCGTGAAAGTTGGGAACTAGTGAAAATGGGATCCGAGCCGGCACCAGTGCAAACAAAGGTTTCGAATCAATTTCCCTAAGCGGCTGAATGTTTTTCGCAACACTCGACTTTTTGGGCCCTTTCTGTGTTGTGTAGGTAAGTAGGCACACATAAATCTCCCTTTACAGTTTCATTTTCAGAGTATTTTCTTTCCATTCTTTGTCTCGTTGTTATTCAAAGGACTTCACTCCCAGTGAGGGCTTTGGACCTTTACAAATGCGTGCTGGCTCGCGTCGCAGCGCACCCCAGAGACGGAGCTGAAATTTTATTTCGTGACGTATTGTTGTCCGAAGCTACGTTTCACGAAATAACAAGATACTGAAAAGTTTGTTGGAGATTTAGATTATTTTCAATTTTATACTCACTCATGCTGCGGTATCGGCGGCTTTAAATCAAAAGCTGTTTTCAGGAATGGAATACAAAATTTAAAATACCTTTACACAGATTTTTGACTCTGTAATAATGGCCGCGATTCGGGATGTCATGCTCTAATTCTAATTTTAAAATCCAGCTATCCATTTCGTTTTTATGACCAATGAAAGAGAGATGATGAACGAATAATATTAATTTGAACGAATGATAAAATAAGGGCATAGCTGTCAGTTTAAGAGAATTTTAAGTCGCATGTTTTAAGTGCTCTCTAAAATTGTGCAATCGACACGGCCATAAGGTTCAAATTCGATGTTTGGCTGCTCTAATATTAGAATAACCATCTCCTGTCCTTTTTTAATCTTTAAAATGTAAAAACGACAGACCAATTTAAATTAAGGATTAGAGCGTGACTGTGTGAATCTGGGCCAATCACAGCGTTTCATAATTTTCGTGCAGTGTCTTTGCTATAAAATAATAGAGACATTTCCCAGGGTGATAGAGCGTCCAATATCTTATTACGGTGAGCTTGTAAACTCTCGAAACGCTGCTCGAATCACTGCCTTTATGACCTGCGCTGTCGATATTCACCTCCAACCAACATTTCTACCAAAAATCCCCTACCATCAAAACTCGACTTTATGTCAACGATCCTACAGTTTGAAGTGGAGTTTCATTTACGTGAGTAGTGTAGGCTGATATAGGCAGATTTTTTGTCGACGGTGATGGATAAAGGCGAAGGTGCGAGGGTGACTTGATTGAAAATCCCGTTAAAGAGAAGAGGTGCTTTAAGGCGCTTCTGAAAGACTTGCGCGGTGTTTGAGATTGGATCATGCAACCGAGCGCGCCAGTGCGGTTATTATACGAGCAGTTTTGATTTTTATAAAAATAAATCTTTGTATTTACTATTAACTATATATGTATGTATATATGTATACGGGTGTGTTGTTGTGTGTTTGGGTCAAATTCATCAAATAATGAAATTTTTCATCTTGTTCATTCACTAAAACGATATACTACTTGCAGCCAAGAATATCTCCCCATGAAAGAACTTTTCAACAACGGTTATCATAGACTCAGAAATTTGGTACAACAACGCTTGTGTTGAAAAAGGATTTGTATAGAAAACTTTCATGTTATGACTTTCATTCAGTATAATATTATCAGATGATGGCATCATGGACGCCCCCCAAAAAGGGTCCAGACCAACCTGAATTAGGAAGATATTATGGTATTACTTGTTTTATTTTCTGCCTGTTCTATATCCATGGAATGGACCCAGTTCCAGCGTTGATCGAGAGCCACAAAGAGAGTCGTTTATTAAATTAATCTGCCAGGCATCCCGCTCGCACCGCTTCACCTACACAAAGCGTTTATTCAATTTCGTGACAAATTCAAGCATTTCTATGGTTTCGAAGCCTTTAATTTAATGCAAAATTTTGAATAATGTCAAATTTTCATTAATCTTGGTTTCTGATTGCGCTCGTTGGTGCGGTGAAGACGGTTATATTATAAAATCTATTATTTTGTATTTGAGTATCACAAATGAATACTTAGTAAAAAGTTTGTTTAAGTTTAGTCGCTTAATATAGTAATTTTATTTTTTAATAACTTAAGGTATTTGGTATAGTATCGAGCCTCGATGGTCCGCGTGTTTGCCATATAATTTGATGCTGGCTGCATGATTCTAAAGAGCAAATAAACTTCATACGGTCTCTGCCGGAGTTTGACGTAAATTCACCCCGATGCGATCGCCATAGTAAGCGGATAGTTTTTATATAAGTTCCTTTGTTAGTAATATCGACCTCTTGTGATAGCTACGCTTTTCCTCAGTTATGAAATAAAAGCATTGTTTTTATTTATTATTTATTTACGATTTATTGTACACAGGTAAGAGCATATAAGAGCATTTATGTATTTATAAAACAGCCCAACGAGGGGGTTATATCTGATTTCTAAGTATGAAAATTACCCTTAAAACTCGCACTGGTTAACGTTGCATGTCGCAGTCGGTCGCAGCATCAGCAATGGCGGGAAAGTTCACAGGTCACCGAATTTATAATTAACTTGCGTCCGCTGACGTTTTCTCCGCAACAGGCAGGCTGCGGCTTTGTACGCTGTGACGGAATTTCACGCTACAATTAAATCACATTTCCATAATGAATATTTCCATTCGGTTTTCATTACACACTTTTATTACGTTACATCGTATTCTCATTAAAACGAGATTTTTTATTTATGTTTTTTTTAATCAGTTCCATCGAATTTCAAAAAATAATGTTAGTCATGCAGATGGCTACCTATAATTTCATACATAAAGCTTAGGTCAAACGCAATAAATGACGCCTCAGTTAAAATGAAAGCGAACATTTTTTTCCCCCAAGTCGAGTAGCAGTAGGATACACGGTTAGCATCCACTGAGTCACTGACTTACCACTTTGCACAAGTTTTGGCCACATCGATGTGCCCCAGCTTAACTATGGTCTTGTATAGATTTGACTTTGCAGATCCACATTTCAAACTTTTTAACTTTTCTGTGATTACAGTATGGAATGCATTTCTGCTAGTTTACTTTTATTAAGTTTCGTTTCTCTATAGAAATCCTCGCAACTCAAGTATAACAGCTCAACGGCATTTACGAGTATGACGTGTAAGAAAAACTTAGATCAATATTATATATTTTACAGGGTAAAATGAATAGGGTGAGTGAATAGAGTAATAAAGTCGAATTTTCTTATGTAGCTAGAAGTGCTCTTGGCTAAACAAGCTAAATTATACCTTCGTTCTTGTCAAGTGCTGTTTATCTTCGTAGCTTTTTACTACCGACCGGCAATGAACGCTCTACTCCGTGTATCTCCGCCATGATGAGATGTGTTACCAAGGTCACTACTGCAGTACAGACTGGTATTCATCGCTTCTTGGTATTTATAAAACCACACGTTTTCAAGTTCCATCTATGTTCATAAAGATAAAAGTAGAAAATGATAGCAACGCACAGTTGACACTACTGGGTCTAGACGTTGGACAAATTAGCCTCGACTAGACACATGAAAAACAGTAGGTTGTTCTTAGGACGTTGGCAAGAAGGAATAGGTCGAAAAACCACGTGAACGAAGTCGCGAGCGGAATAGTAACTAATAACTATAAAATAGTGGCTCTGTGAGCTGTAGACCTAGCGAGTCTCTATGTCTCTTTATATTTATTTTTATTTTTTCTCCACAAAGATCTCCGAACTTTTGAAACTTATTTAATATTTTATTATATTTTAATTAAGCAATGTGACCTGTGGAGGAAAACAGCTTCAGCGGTAGACTTAGCTGGCAACCCCCATAACTCCGTAATTTTTTTAAATTTCCAAAATCTGACCTACCAAAAAAATTGATGAATTTATTGAACCTGCTCACAAAATTTCCCGAGAATTGGTTGAGAAACGCGACCTGTAGAGTGGAACAAACAGACACACACACGCAAACAGACATACAAAAGCAATTTTGGCCAAGCTGAAGCAGAGACGCTTCGCTCGCTCAGTCAATAAATCATGAGATATCTCTACTTTTTCGTTTCAAGTATTTTTTTTTGTAACATGTTCAGGATTTTGCAGAAGAAACACAGAGAACAAGATAATTATAAATTTTGGTTCGCAAATCTAAGTGGAAGGAATGATAAAATAATGAACCGTATGAAACATAGCACGAGGTGTGAGGTTTGATCCTGAGCGTGTGTCTTGGGAAGTCTGATGGATTACCTCGGAGTCGCCGGAGTTGATCGATCATACGTAACGCCTAGCCGACTCCAAACATCGAGAGACTTGCTTCTAGTACACATAAGTAATTTAAGATAAACAATAATCACATTACAGTAGAAAAAAAATGTAGGTTTTTTCTGTGATGTTATTATCTTACATTTATGAAAAATGCCAAAAAGCTATCGGTGTACTATATATAGGTATACTCATAAAGTCTGTATAACAATATAAGCGATATATCGTATTAGGTTATAGTCAAATTATATCACTATTCACTGAAGGTACAGATATATTATACGACACCAGATATCTAATGGAGCCCTACCTTAGATGGTGCACCCAACTGCTAATACACAACGGTGTAAAATGCTTTTAATTCTGATAACTTGAATATTATTTATAGAGTAAGATCTAAATGCAAAACAAAACTTTCAATAACCAAACATACTCGTACACACTTGAATGTAGATGAATCAGTGTACTTGGTGGCTTGCACGTGCCGTTTTATCGTTCCGTTTTACTTTCATCTGCGAGTGAGATGGTTTGATGTTCCGCCATTTTGAATAAACAACAAGCAAAGTGATTGAAAAAGAACTCGACGAACCGAACAAACACAAGTAAATACTGACTGATTCAAAGAGTCATAACTTCGCAAATTGATTTTCATGTGACCTCCCCTTCTAAGTGGGCATATAGGTACTTTGTATGAGCGAAGTTATAAATTTTACGATTTCTCCCAAGTCCGTGACGACGTTGCTCGGGTAATGTTTATTTGAATAACATTCGCCTGCACACAGACCAGTGAGCCTATAGACTCTTTATGCTATAGACAGAGCGTCTTTTTCTTCATATAAGTTAAGTGCGACACAAAGGAGTAGAAATTAAATAATGACGGAACTAAATTCTTCATCAAAGGCAACACCAGATAAAATGGCAGTGATTGGTAGCCGAAAGCAGGAAGTTGCAATGATTGGCTGAAACATCACCAGTGTTGCCAATAAACTCCGTACAGCGCTCTCATTTTTTGTCTACTCTTTTCTGTCGTACTGTAAATGAAGACATCTTTTCATGTTTTGTTAAATAAGGATGAAGATAACCTATGTTCTTTGGAGGGCGCTTTGAAGCGTTGTTGGCTAGCAAATGGAGGACTTAATATGCAACGTGCTAGTTAAATAACGCAAAACCTCTCGAGTTACTACTCGGCGGAACTCAGCCTATGAAACTGAACAACTTTTGTTCCGAAACTTCTTGAAATAAAAAAAAATAACACTTTTCAAACAATCTCATCAGCTAGCCGAGTCAATTTGTATGAAGAAAATTGCAATCGTTATTAAATTAACACGTTGTAGATAGCTAGGTTCAGGTTTCAAAACAAAATTCTTCTTTGCTATAAAGTTCTGGTTCTGATAATTTATTAACTAGAGCTGCTGGGCAGGCTACAGAGTCTGCTGGTATTCTACTTACGGATCTGGAAGATTACGAGTATAAATTGTTATGTTTTTTGTATTAGGAAGACTACAGTTGTATTCACTCTTGCTCTGAAACTGAAAACTTCAAGGTAGTACGATTCCACGAAGTTTTTGGAGGTGAGTACTAAGAACGACGACGCACCAAGGTACTTCCAGCGCCCAGTACAGGAATGGAGACATCATACATCTAATATATTTGTGCCGATATAGCTCCAAACTTAGTCCCATCTAGAACCTTTGGAGAATGAAGGACCAGTAGCAGGGTCTATGCATGAGTTAGTCCGTGCGTCTACCGCAGTCGTTTACGAGGACCCGCCCCGTAATATATTTTCATTATGTCCCATTTATTCGTGGGTTGCCGATATTGACTCTTTATATGCTTACCTTCAAATGTTAACATCGTATTCCGCCCTCGGTAGCGAAGTATGGAATTCCTTTACATTTACATAATTTAGTGTGTAAAGAGGTCGGTAGGTGGAAATTGATGGGCCAAGGAAATTTTCATTTTCGCTCCCCTTGATATATTGCCCCGATCGTTTTGGATAGGTTCCTCTATTTAAATTAAAATAGCTAAAAAAATACATTACTAACCACATAAAATGTAGGTACCTATACACACAGCTTAGTCAGCCAAAAGACGTCCACTACTCTATATACAACGGTTTCGTTGCTGTTAAAATGTCCATGGTATAAATATGATGGCTTCAAAAAACGTAACTGATTGATTTATAAAAGCAAATTCAAACAAATTAGTTTGTCGATGATGAGATTATGTACTTTACCTATAATTAATGTAGATATCTTAAAACAAGCTTATATTAACGAAGTTAAGAACGTAGGTACAGTAAGGGGCACTAGCCAGAGAAGTATTTTGTACCTGCATAAACCCCTTAATCTGCGAGTAGTTCATGACTATTTAATTTCAAAAAAACTTTGGGGTCTAATATATAATACTTACTTCTATTATTGCTGATTAAAGTTATACCTAAATACCTACCCTAACTTATAAGTATTTATGTAAAATATCATCATTTGCTTGTTCTTATCTACTCTACTATCTTCTGTCCCTCTTATTTAGCTCATCGACAGTCGATTTGGGCTGACTTTTAAGGCATTATAGATAGCTGTCAGAAGAAATGCGTTCTTTCTTCTAAACGATGCTGATATATGAAGAAAGATGCGCCAGGAGAGTGCGGGGGTGAGGAGGGGAGAGACAAATGTAAAGCATTATTCCACTGAGATAAACGGCCCCCTTTCGACTTATCCATCAGATTATATTGATATTAGGACTGAGTCTGGTGTGAAAAAGACACTAACTTATTATGGAAAAATATAACTGCCCAAAACCGTGTTTCAGATAATTATACGGATGTTATGCTTCTTTTACTTTGATGGCAATTGATAGATAGATAAAGCGTTTATTTGAAACTCGAATAAATATGTATAAACAAGAACCTCTCCATCCTAATTAGAAGAGTGAAGAGGGAAGAGTGTACTTGAAATGAGACTCTTTATTTGGATGGCACATTACACAGCTTCGGAGGGCTACATGCTTTCCGACAAACATCATAAAACATTTATGAACACGGGGAGCACTTAATTATTTCACTGTCATGTTTTATCACAGTATAACTGAATAAATAGTAATTAAATACTACGCTACAATTTACGGTCGACAAAGTATTGTACGTAGTTTTAAATTAAATTCATGTAATTAGCGCAATCATTTCGGACTTCATCATCATTTTAATGCTCAGAGGTTAAGTGCACTATGTATGTTATAATATATTCCTTTTGCAATTTTGCATTTCTGAATTTACTAAAGTAGGTTCGTAATAAATATAATATTGTTTGAGAACAGAAGAGCCGCCCTGCTATTAGCACCGCATCGCTCAATGTCAGACCAAGAATTAGCACTTTGCTAACCGGGGATAGTTTTAACGGTTACTTACGTATAGCTACAAGGAAATTAACAAACCAAACTTACTTATATTGAGGATATAGATCATCTACAAGGACACGAGACTTGTGAGGTCGATTGTCGAGCTTACAACTCATACGATAAGAAAAAGAAGATAACCAACCATATCTAAACATGTGCCGCGACGAGCGCGAAAGCTGTCCAGTCCAGCGTATCCGTGTGACGTCACACCTTTAATCTCTAAACGAGACATATTTATTACGCATATACAAAAATATATATCACTATCACTATCGCTTGCCGACAACATGAGTCTTCACTAAAACCCGCCACTGGTAACAGCCTGACCGAGCGGTAGAGCGTTCGTATCTCATTCCGAAAGTTCCGGGCTTGAATCCCGGTGGAAAAAAACATCAATCAAATATGTCTTTATGAAACTTTCTTCTGTTTCTAAAGTACATTGCAGGATAAATTGCCTGTTTTTTTTTTAAAGATGACTACGTTCAAATGTGCCGTGCTTTAAAAGGAATATTATGACGTGGTCCACAGCTACTATTTACACAAAATACTTAGTTTTGAACTGACACGACATAAAAATGATGTCAGAAGCCAGTGCTAGTTCTATATTTCTGACACCAGGGTTAGTGGAGTCGGTCTTCGACCTATCAATTACAATCTGTACGATGAAAGTTTACGTTACTCCTCAAACTCTATATCTATCTTATATAACCACGTTTGTCCTGACCTAGTCTTCTAGAACTAGTTAACATCAAACTCCATTTTCATTTAAATACTCCCTTGTTAAGATTTCCTGGAACTTTCAGAAATTAATATAATTTTTCTCTCATGAATAAATAGGTTTCCAACAAAAGCCCTTGTGGCTTTCGTTTTCCAAAATTAAGACACGAAACAAGTTATTTGAAGATTTAATTCATTACTGAAACAATGGGCCTTTTCAAATACTCTTATTTACACAGAGTTGGTAAAATTTCTGGGAATTGTTCATAATTTATTTTGATAAATCGCAAATTTCACGTAATTAAAATTTCTGGGAAAGTTGTATTATAAGGATTACCTGTTAAAACGGATAAAGGAAGTATATTTTTCGAAGAAAAGGTAGGACTGTTAAAGGAAGTCTTATGGATAATGAAATATTTTAAGCTTTATTTCCTGTTTCTGAATATCGTGAAAAATTAGGAAGAAGATTGTATAGGTAGAATGAACTTGACCAATACTGACGACGACGGTCGGATTCAAATTTCATAAGAATAAACTTAAGAAATTTAAAAAATGCATTGGTAGAGTTCGAGACGTGTTCTTCCGTAAGTAGGCTGAGAATCTAGCCATTACATCACCAGTGATCTAGAAATTTCTAATGCAGCCATAAAATAATAAATAAAATATACCAAACGGTCCTGGGACGGACCCAATACTAACATAACAACAATTAAGTAACCATAATAATATTAATCCTCTACAGCCATAGTCAGAAACCACTCCTGGCCAATACTAGTTCGGAAGTATTATTAAGTTATCGCAACGGCAGTGTCGGTGGCGAGTACAGCTGATTGGATAGAGCCGCGCTCTGCAACCGCAGAGGCCATTTTGTACCCGCAGCGCAATGAACTGGTGGCTGGTAAACAATTAACACTATCCTCCCTCTGTTAAGATCCTGTTTGGGATTAGCAATATAAGCGAGACACGAAAATCTAACAATGACGGGTATTATACCCTTTGGAGTTACTTTGTCCGAGAGTATAGGGTATAGGCGCACCCTTTGTGTTTAGATACACATGTATTTCAATATATATATATACCTTAGGTAGATTGGCTGACAAAATGTAAACCTTTTTGGTCTTTTTACACACGACGACGGACGGAACGGAGGCGGTACATGCGTTTGGAGTTAGAGGTTATTTGTTTTTTTTATGTAATGTCCGTAATTTCCTTTGTTATTTAAAATGAAGTTACAATTTCAAAGCGCTCCCAATTTCACGGTACACTTTTAGTTCTTTCACAATTACTTTTGATATTATTAAAAGTTACTCAAAGTTAATATTAACATTTATTCAATTGGTACCAGAGAGATTTGTTAAAAATTACATATGATGCATTTATTTATGCACTATTTATGATACCTAAGAATTTGTGTAAGATGTAAGAATCCATGAACACGTGTATTATAAATGTAATGTGTGTTGTAAATGTAATTTGTGGCAGTGATATTCTAGTATACGACCACGGGTGCACATTGTTCCCGCAACTAGAACCAACCTTTTGTGTTTTTACCACGATGATGCTATGAATATGGTAGTAGACACGTATTTTATGCATGCATAAAGTTCATAGGTGTGCTGGGTTGGTTCAACTAGTCTTTTTGTTGTATATGGTTGTAGTACACGTCTTTTTAACAACTACCTAATTTATCTTATTATACTACAACGCAACCTCTGACAACCATTTATCTGTTTTATCGTTAAAATTAAGTTAGCAAGCTAACGACCTAACGTTCAAAGTACCTAATTACAAATCTGTGAACTAGAATGGAGTACGGGGGTGTTTCAGTGGCTTAAATTTTGCATAGTCGATATTGTTTAAGCATTTTTAAATCCGACCAGAAAATGTCAAAATTTTCGTACGGAGCACACACTCAGGAATTTGCGCACGGAATTCCACGGCACAATAGGTTCATCTTTTGACGAATATTTATTTAGGATCTATAAAAATAATACATGATGTAACTGTGGGGTGTTATTCTTTCGGAGGCGTATTTTCGTGACGGTGTCCATCTAATAAGGTATTTTTTGAAGCATTTTAACCTATAAGTATTTAAATTAATTAGTGTTGGCGGTGTAGGATGCGATGAGGACTTGTTGAAGTAAAAACATATTATACAAGATCTTTTGTTCTCAAAAAAGGATAAAATGATCTGTAATGCGATGAGAAGGTGCGATGTAATTAAGAACTGCGCTTATGCTCGTTATAGTCGGGTTAATTATCAAAGTTAAGTTGTTTGGAAGTTTATGACGCACGCATGAATAAACGAAGGATTGATTCGGATGAAAATTCTATTCTATAATATTATTATCTACTTTATAAGCGGGAAAAATATAAATCCTGTGCGAAAAATCGACAATCATGTTGTTTTTGTTTTTACAGTTTTATTTTTATCAGCGACAAAAATAGTATACAATCAAAATAAAGTTACGAACAACGCAAAGAAATCAACGTTTCCATTTTGCCTTTTATCTCTATCATCCTTTACGACGACTTTGATGGAGGGGCAGATAAATCTTCATTAGGGTTCCCCGCGAGAGCTCTTTATTTACACCAGTCTAGACTTCGCACCCAAAACATCTCCATTATCCCTACGCGCCCCGATGCACTTTGAAATACTACGTTTTGCTTTAGCAAAGTTAGTCTTTAACTGAGAATGAAAATTTTAAAGTGAATAGTAAAATTCTACCTAGTCATTGTAATAAACGTAAGGTTATATGGATCAATAGGTGATTATATTCGGGCTAAAGAACATTGGTGGTGTGTTGGCTAGGGCCGCTGCCTCCCGTCCAGGAGACGCGGGCTCGATGCCCACCACGTACCAATATGTTTTTGAATTTCGAATTCATATTATGTACGTTTATTCGACGCTCTTACGTTGAAGGAAAACATCGTAAAGAAACCTGCACTGCACACTCCTGCGAAGAAATTAAAAGGTTTGTGTGAAGTCGACCCACCCACAAAGTCATCAAGTATAAATGTATTTAAAAATTTCGTATAATACTCGAAACTACGTTACTTTAAAAGAAAATAACCAGCCAAGCACGTGTCGGTCCACGCAAAGTGCGGGTTCCGTAAATGTCCAATACTACTTAGGTACTCTCGGGACGAACAGCGTAACTCATAGGTAGAGACACTCGTAAATAAATCATTAAAACACAGATATTCAACAGATTCCAACACAATGATAATATTATATTATATTTTCTTAAATCAAGATTCCCTTTTCTACATCCTCAATGTCTGCTGTACATTTTTTGACTGATTCCTTGTTTTTTACTTCTTCCATATCAAATGGCAAACATAGAGTGCCAGCAATAACTCTCTCTATCTATGCCCTCTCACAAGACTCAATTCTATGCTTACTCTTTTACTATCCAAGCTATTAAGCTCTGGAGCTCTCTTCCTGCTTCATTAAGACAAGCTTCATCACTTGATTTATTCAAAAAGAATCTGAAAGCCCATCTCTTCTCCCTCTCTTAACCTGTCCCATTTTTTTTGTGAACTTTGGTTATCAGTTTCTCTCTCTATTATTTTATAGGTTTATTATATTTATATATTATGTATTGTTACTATGTAGGTATGGTATTTATGTATGTACTTTATGTACCTATTTATAGGATGTATTTACATGTAAGTTTTATTTATAATATATTGATCTATGTACATGTTATAATTATGTGATGTAATTAGTGTAGAAGTCTATTTATATTTCTATTTTTATACGTAATTTTATGTAACACACTATCCCGAAGTATTCTTTGCGTTTTTTTTCCTGTACCCGAAGGTTGCCTTAGCAATAAGGCCGCCTATCTGTACACTATTATTTGAACTGCTTTTTTTTCTGTGTATTTCTTGTGTGCAATAAAGTATATTATATTCTATTCTAATAACTTAAAACTATCAATATAAAAGATGAAGAGAGCGCGGAGTTTGTGCACGAAGTTTACAATCTTAGTGCAGGAGTCACTGTCATATTATTTAAATCGAATATTTATAGCTCTACGGTATGGAACTTGTAATTCGATATACATATAATGTTGGTGACCCAAAGGTTAGGTGATTAATATTTTACTATAATTGCGTATAGGCTAGAGCCACGACGATTTGTACACGAAGTTTACAATTTCCACAGTATACCTGTTTAAGACAGTTAATATTCATCAAAATATTTTTCTATGTGTACAAAATTTCTTACTTGTACCATGGACCAATATACTCGATGGTCCATGCTTGTACAAAATTAAATGTTGTACATTTTATTAATTTGCCTATTATTCGATAACCTGTAAAGCCTACTTGATGTTGATAATTTTCCTTTTAATTTCATATACACTACTACTACCGTGATTTTTTTCTCATTTCCAAATACAATGGTTTCGCTGGTAGGGGGGGGGGGACACACCTTCACTCTAACAATAATAAGCACTTTAAAACGAAATATTTCTGAAACGGACGCTAGTCGAAAAATGGTTTAGCAAAACCCTATTTATAGTAGTCGTGTAAAAAAAAATAGCCCCCAATTCATGTGTACCAGAGGAACCCTTAATTAATTTTCTTAAGATTTTTTTTCTGCTTTGTCGGCATGATACATATTGTATATGTATATCCATGGCAAACTACAACCTTCTAGTACTAAGAGTCTCTGAGCTAAGCCGCGGGCGAAACTATAAGGGTTCCTTTTTGGCTACGGAACCCTAAAAATTGAAGGAAACTTGCTCACGCTGGTCAATTCTATAAAAAACAAAAACATATGAAAAACTTAATATTCTAATATACAAAGTTCATGAGAAGGGTCTGCATTTATGAGTGGTCTCTGTAATGTGAACTTCTAATAATAAAGTTTTCATATCGACTGCCTCCATTCACCCGCTCTCGTATGCGGCCCGCACGCCGGGATCGGCTCGCGAATCTTTTTCTTCTTTCGTGAATAAAAAAACTTTTGCCGCCATAAAAGTATATGAGTTCGTCCCAATACCGCGTCGATGACTTCCAATCTCTCTGTAGCGTGTCCCGACCCAACCCTGGAGATTACTTTTTCTCCCTCATCCAGTAAATTGAATTAAAATGAGAAGCAAACGGATAAAGAAAAGGGTGTACGCCGATTTTCGCGAGAGTTTCGCATTTAACGTCCTCCACCTACGTGCCGGGTTTCTTTTGTTTTCCCCTCCGGATAGGTTAGGTAGGCCGAGGGACCAGTACGATTGCGAGAAAAACAAAATACACATTATTCCATCACAGTTTTTCTGTTTTCAATTGGTAATATAGGCATGTAAATATAGAAATTTATATATTTATTATGTTTAGTTGCCGTGACTCAACAATGTTTGATTGAGTCAATTAGAAAAAAAAATGCTAATTTTAAAAAGTTATGAACAAAAGTTGTTCAGTTTCATGGGCTGACCTACTACCCGACTCTGATGTTTCGTACTCCTTAGTCTTAAACACATACTGGTACAACTCGGCGTTATTCCGAATCGAAACCAAGGTGAGAAGCGTTGTGTCATCACATCGCCAGAGGCCTGGTTGAGGATTAAAAAAAGTCTATAAAATGTCCATATTTTTTTCCATTGAAGGTCAAATCAGTACCTAGCCTAGTCAAATCTTGTAGAATGACGTCAATTTGTCTCTTATCCACGTAAAATTCTTGGATGTCTGGAACAGAACAGCGACACAATAATGTGACCTAGAAACGCGGTGCGGCGGTAACTGCGGTCACCGGGGCGTTGGAGAGCCATAAGGGACACTTGACGGCTTCTACCACTCATGCTGCAGCTACGAGTATCCCAGTGTGCGGCTATTTTCAGAAGCGCGACAGATGTTTACGAATATCTCAGTATGCATCGTATCCGCTATCTTATTTATTTAGCCTCATATTTTTTTTATAAATGGTTCCTTTTTAAAATTCCATAAAAATATTTTTAAATTGTAGTTAAGTATTTTACAAGGTCATCTAGAAAAAGAGGAAAAGAAATAGTACAAATCACTAACAAACTTTGTTGACCACTTTTGTCTTAAAGCGCAGTGCAGTTTAATAATAATAAAATAAAAATTTTATTATTATTATTATTCTATTTTATCACTGGTTTTCTTTCAAACTCAAACTCAAATTATTTATTGCATACCATGTTGAGTACATAAAAGGTCTTAAATAAAAAATGTGAAGCGAAAACATGGGCCCGGATTGGGCATAACAATTTTAAATACACTAGAATATTAGACATAACATATACTATACTATCTAAATAAACACATAACAACTTGTCTATTATTTTTATATATTTATTACTATTCTACACAATCTTATCATCCAAGAAGTCCTTGAGAGCATAATAACATTTCTCTAGCAGAAAACTTTTTAGCCGTTGTTTGAATTTATTTATGTTATCTTCATTTTTAATTTCTGTAGGCAAGTTGTTATATATCCTAGTAGACATTGCTAATGGACCAGATGAAACCATTTTCATTTTAGTAGAGGGAAGCGCCAATCTAGCCTGCGGTCTTAAGTTTTGTGGTCTATGATAAGTTGTGTAGAGTTTTGGGTTCTTTTTTATAAAAATACTGGCCTCCATGATATAAATACATGGGAGAGTTAAAATTTGCAATTTTTTATAGTATGGCTTGCAGCTTGTTCTGTTATCTATATTTACGATTACTCTGATACATCTCTTTTGTAAGATAAATAGATAAGATAAATTTCCTTACGGGTGCGGGGGGATAATTTGTAATTCTCTACCTCACGGGCCTTAGCCAAGTGTGATAGGGTCTGATGACGGGGACTGTGATGATAGAACTTGTAAGAAATTTTCAAGATCACGGCTATTATTAATGTTTTAGCCTAGGAACCTTGCTTATTGTATTTTTAAGTTATTATGCTATTACATAGCTCTCTTTCACTAAAGCTATACAAAGGCTACGCTAAATAAAATTCTCTTTATGCATACATACGCCCACACCTTTAGTTTTTTAGGGACATATAGGTATTTGTATTGTAGGTTATAGGAGCGATTTGATTCGTCCACATTATCACAAAGCATAATACGTGTTTGTAAGCATGGAAAGATTTAAATACTGAATTAATAGAAGCAAAGTGGAGAAAGCACGATCAACTGAGTTATCAGCCGTTCGCAAGTAAAATCGCATCGCGCTGCTAAATGAGCCGCATAGTTTCTGGGTCGGCGGGGGATAGAGATGGGAACAACATTTGCCTGTTATTTCTATCGAATACTTTATTCATATACTTACTAGGTTTATTAATTAAGTCTAGTTGCCCGAGCGAGCGAAGCGTCTCTGTTTCAGCTTGGCCAAAATTGCTTTTGTATGTCTATCTGTCTGTCTGTCCATCTGTCTGTTTGTTCCACTCTACAGGTCGCGTTTCTGAACCAATTCTCGTGAAATTTTGTGAGCGGGTTTGATAAATTAATCAATTTTTTTTGTCAAGTCAGTTTTTGGATTTTTTAAAAATGACGGAGTTATGGGGGTTGCCAGCTTACAAGGTCTACCGCTGAAGCTGTTTTCCTCTACAGGTCACAATTCTCAATCAATTAAAATATAAAATAAACTAAAATAAAATAAAATGTTAAATAAATTTCAAGGGGTCGAGGAACTTTGTGGAGAAAAAATAAATATAATTATAAAGAGACATACAGACTCGCGAGGTCTACATAACAGCTCACAGTCACAGAGCCACTAGTTTTAGCGATTTCTCCTTATCATAAAAAAGAATAGAGTCGCAAGGGACACTACAAAACAAAACCTTTTAAAAGTTAAGTTATTGCGATATCAGTTGCTAATACATTTTATGTTAGATTGCGTTCGATTTTAAACTTCATTAATAGTACTCGTAGGATGTAAATAGAACCGTGTAGACTACACATAACACGAGTACCAGAGTACGAGTACGAGTATAAATATTATGTAGACTCTTTTGACAACTTTAATTATTTTATTTCAATAGAATATTGATGATCTGACTATATGCTTAGTTGTTCAAATAAAATCAAATCAAAAATTATTTATTTCCATAGGATGTTATAACATCACTTCAATACACGGCCCTGCAGTTTAATTAACGAAAAAGTTTTGGCCTGTTATTTAAAATAACTGTTATGCACCCTATACCTACTCCAGTAACCGCGAACAAAATGAGATGTAAAGCGCATGTTGTTCAGTTGTTCCCCTCAGTGTACAAACATCAGTGTTTGCTCCTCACCCGCCCTCTGTCGGAAAGTGATGACACTGTGTATTTGCTCACTCCTAGCTTCCTTTCATATTTTAAAGGTTATATAACAATATGAAGCGAACTATGGTTGAAAAATAAACTGAAATTGAAGACGATAGTATGTTTATTGGAGAAGATAAGAACTAAAAGAAAATCATGTTAGTTTAGCATTTCTATAGCTTGATGTAATAGTATTTTTCTTAAAGCCGCTACTGCACTGTTAGACAAAGAAATCAAACCTGTAAGTAGCTTAAGGCAATTAAACTACCTAAAACTCGAAACAAATAGACCGAGAATTAAAAAATATTTTACAATAATCACACACATGCACTTACGTACACGTATCTATAAAATTCGAAAGAAATAAAATACTTACTTAAATTTGGAAAAATGAGCCCTTTAATCAAATCTCTTTACCTAAACAACTTAACCCACCTTTTACCTCGCTTTTTGTATAATCGAATGGCAAGTAAGCGTCTCCATTTATCCAAATCTCGCAAACAACTCGGCTCATTCGGTAAGACTCCACAGCGCACCTCCTAAATTAGTTACTAAGAGTTATCGCAGTTGACGTCGAGTAATTCTTCAACACAGACTAGATAACCCTATCTTGACTTTGCAACGCAAATAATTTTTTAGCGAAGAGCCGAAGACTTAGAACGCTTTAGAACGCTTATAACTCTTAAGTCATCGATGACTTATGAGGATAAACCATTAAATCAAACGAGTATTTTTTAATTGAATAAAATAGAAATTAAACTGGCCAAGCACGTGTTGGGCGACGCAAAGTGTAGGGTTCCGTAGTTGTCCAATACTATTTAAGTACCTGTTTAAGACAGTTAAAATTCAACAAAATATTTTTCTATGATATTTGTATAGGTAGTACCAAATTTATTACTTGTACAATTACATTTTGTAAGTTGGTCTATTATTCGATAACCTGTAAAGCGTACTTGATGTTGATAGTTTTCATTTTAAATTCATATTTACTACTGCCGTGATTTTTTTCACATTTCCAAATACAACGGTTTCGCTGGTAGGGTGTTATAAGCACTTCAAAACTCTGGTCTGATAATAAACATTATTAGAACGAAATATTTCTGAAACTTACACTACAATCGAAAAATTGTTTTAGCAAACCCCCGTTATTTTTAAAAAACCTATACAACGAAGCCTCACACTATAAGGTAGTCGTGAATAAAAAAATAGCCCCCACTTCACGTGTTCCAGAGGAATATATATATATATATATATATTTAAGATTTTATTCTTCAGCTTTGTCGACATGATTAATATGTATATCCATGCCAAATTACAGCCTTCTGGTACTAAGAGTCTTTAAGCTAAGCTGCGGACGGACAGACAGACGGACATGGCGAAACTATAAGGGTTCCTTTTTGACTACGGAACCCTAAAAATGATTTAATGAATTTTGAATTGAAAATTTTTTGGAAGTCTGTACGTGATAATAAGACCGTGCTTCCCCCTAAACAGTACATGGACCGTGAATAGGAGGGTGTCCCGTATCAACTGTGTCGTACATGCCAACGAATTGCTTGACTGCATGATGAAGAATCCATCATTATATTAAGGAAATTGAGTCCATACGTTTGGTTTTGGATCAGTGCTTTTTTGTGTTACCTGCATAACGCCACAAAAATGATTTTTCACCAGAGATGTGTGATGTAACTAATTTGTGCTAGAATGCCTAGCGAAGTTATAAAACTATGTCATCGTGTCCACCTATTCTCTGTGAGGTAAGGCAGATGAGCAGTGTGAAGATGCGTAGTTAACTTCCAGCTATAACTTAGCTTAGTTACCTTGCTCAGCCTTGTTACGAAGTGGAGCGCTGTGATCTCTGATTTGACGTTTTCTCGTTACGAATCCTTAGCATATATTCCTAGCTAATATCCCTAGCATACATTCTTTCTTAGCATCCCTTGCACGCATCTCTTGCTCGAGTTGTGTGTAAAATGAACACACTTTTTTAAACAATAAACAGTACCATTACTATTATTAAATTCAGTGTCTCAATTAGATGTAGAGATGTTAGAACTCTTAAACATCTTGGACAATTAGAGCACAACTTCCCTGTCCCTAATCTGAAAGTCGTTAATCCTAGATCAGTGCGTCCGTTCGAGTTGGGTCAACTCCGTGGTAACCTCTAGTAATTAGCGCTCCGAACAAACAGAAAAAAGTTAGTCGAACGACTACCCAACTATTTTGATCCTACTCACGAGTCGTTATGAAAAGAATGGTTGGGATTTTCTGCATAGGCCTATTGTTTTATTTTAATACGACCCAGAAAACATAAAGATCTTTTACGCTGAAAAAGTTACAAATTTCTAAAATCATTTGTTAGACGAGTTAAAATTAATATTATTTCAAGAGAGGCCAATGTTTTGGTAAACTTTAGATTGAATCAATACAAATATAAAATATATAGAATTGAAACCGAATATGTATTTTTGTTTCGTAAACTTTAAATATATATTTTAAAGTGTACAGATCTCGTTGGGGACGTTGATGAGATCACCCCCATACAAGGATTAATATCTTGGAACAGTAGACAATAGAAGTATCTATGATAAAAAACTCTTCATCTTAAAATATAATAAAATGATATCGGACAACTCATCTTATTTTAGTTGTAACGTGTAACGGTAACAGTCAGTTCGTCGTAAACAGAAGTGTAGTACACCTTTTACGATTCATAAATAGGCCACTTACAACGCTAAAATGTTTCTAACGTTTTCATTTCTAGAACGCAACTCGAGTTAGTTGCAAAACTGCCGTAACTCCAGCTGGACCCATCTAACAGGCGAGCAAATTTTACACCAACTACCTATATAAACTGGAAATTTCACTAAAACGGAACGAATTGCTGCGGCAGCGGTGGGAGAGGGAAGGTGAATGGTATTATACCAACTACACAAGAACTATAGTGTCATAAACTCTGTGTCAGAGCGATAAACTAAAACGATAGCTCTACTTAGTTTTGATCACATTATTTAAAAAAATAATGTACAGGATGCTTAATACCCAGGATGGAGAAATATATCCGATCTTGAAATTTTAAACCTGTATTTTTCTAATCGAAGTTTCTTTACACATTGGCCTCGATTCGGGATGTCATGCTCTAAATCCAGCTATCCTTTTCGTTTTTATGACCAATGAAAGAGAGGTGATGAACGAATGATAACCTAAAATAAGAGCATAGCTGTCAGTTTAAGAGAATTTTAAGTCGCATGTTTTAAGTACTCTCTAAAATTGTGCAATCGACACGGCCATAAGGTTCAAATTCGATGTTTGACAGCTCTAATATTAGAATGGCCATCTTCTTTCCCTTTTCAATCTTTAAAAGGTAAAAAGGACAGACTAACTTAAATTAAGGATTAGAACGTGACAGTGTGAATCGGGGCCATTCTTCTAATTGTAAATTTTGTGTATATTTTTTTATTTTCTTTATTATTTTTTATTGTTATTGTAATAGATGTTTTTTAAGATTTTTAAATGTGTAAAATAGATTAGTAGATTAGTATTATTAGATAATACGATCATTATTAAAATCGATCTATTCAATGTTTTGAAACAAAACTTAATATATTGTTATTATGTACAGGGTGGAAACGTTAAATAGAGCTCGTGGAGCACTTTTAGTATCAATAATCAGTTTCTCGGTATCTGGTATAGTTTAGGATAAATCGAGTGAGTAAACTTAACGTTTCCACCCTGTATATATATTTTTAAAATTTTAGGCAAATCCAGCTAAACTGAAAATAAAGCAACAACTGTATGCTTAAAGGCCTTAATGAGTCATGATTAAAGGTCTTAATCATGACTCTTTAAGGCCTTTAAGCATACTTAATTTATACTTAATTTTATACTTAATTTTATATCGAATGATCAAAGTCCCAGATCAATGAGTCATGATATGTCTTAATGGAATATGTCTTGTCGGAATGAAAGGTCTTAATCATGACTCATTGATCTGGGACTTTGATCATTCGATATAAAATTAAGTATATATTTTTATGGAAATAAAAATAAGAAAATAATTAAGAAAATAAAAATAACGCGACACAAAAACTACTGAAATACTTATAAAAATGGATATTGATTATCACTATAAACGGGAACTCGATTGTGGTACTCGAGGCTGGGGCTCAGTAATTAATAATATATTAACTTGATTATTAAATAATAATAACATCATCACGTTTGGAGTGGAAAATTTATAATAAAATGAACCGTCAAATTACGCTTTCTTTCATTGGAAAATTGATAATAATCAAAGTAGAGAGAGCGCTACTGAAACATCCGCCACCTGTGTCATTATTATTAATTCATTTATTACCTTACATAACCTATTCATTAGGTTAGTAACTATTGTAGCGTTAAAAAGGGAAGCTAGCTAGCCTGTGGTTGACAACCACAGGCGAAACGTGAAATTTGGGTGTACAAAGAAAGATTTAGTTGAATTTGTCCGAACGGTATAATAAAAATTTAAAAGGGCCTAGAAATTGCCAAAGTATCAAAAAGATGAGCCGAGAGTCGGGTCCTGAGGGGACTCCGTCGATATAGTGTCGCTGAACTAGTGTTGTGTTGTGGTGTATCGATGCAGGAAGGTGTAAAAAACCGTGGAGTACCCCGGAGAGTAATTGCCAAACGGAAACCAAAAAAAGGAGGGCCAGAGAAACCTAAAGGGCCTTTTTAGAATTTAGAAAAGGAATTTAGACAGAATTTGGCAAAATCCGCATACAAAATTACAAAACTGATACAAAAAACAGGCTAAAAAATCCGCGAGATGGGCAGTATCCCGGGGGGGACGCCGGTGCGCGGGTCTGCGGCACTCAGCTGGTACGGGCGCGGACGCACACAACGCAGGGGTCCAGGCACGTCCAATGCCTGGTGGCCTCAGGTGTCCGGAACCACAGCGAGAGATCGTGAAAGGCACGGAGGGACCCTCGTGTGTGTGTCGCAGAGGCCGGAAATACACTGTAAAGATTGACAAAGAAATAATCGCCATCCAACCAAGACAAGGAAAGAGAAAAGTGCGTCGATAAAAATCAGTAGGAAGACAACACAAGACTTACCCGGCTAGTCCAAACGGAATCCGTGATATTTATTGTATTCCAAGGCTTTATATCATTTACTGATATTTATTTAGTAATATTCAACCAAGTTCAAGGAAAAAATCGTTTCTATCTGATGATAGACGACAACTCAGAAAACAATAAACAATTTAGAAAAAGGTCAAACCAAGAAAATTTGAAATTTGAAAATGTGACATAAAAACCGGCCAAAAGAAAAAAGAATCATACCAAAAAGGTTATTAAAAAACCTGCAGTAATGCTGCACTATATAATAGTTAATTATTTTTAAATTAAGTTACAAGACATTTAACATAAAACTGTTAAATTGTTATAAAAATTTGTTTTATGTTTTAAAGAAAATAGCTGGGAAATTTGGGGAGTCCAGGGAAATCTGGGGAGAATTTTTGGAATTTTAAACATGAGTTTTGGGGATTTTAAACGCTAGCCACACAGCCGTCCCAAATATAACCTAAGCTACTTACTGATCGTATTCGTAACTAAACGCACTAGCATATTTAAAAAAATATATAGTTTTATGAAATAAAACATTTCAGATCGTCGATGCCGGTAGCGACTGACCTGCCGGCATGGCCGCCGGTCGCTGGTCCTTCCTTGACGCCGCACATGGAAATGACGCTGCCGCCGCGTCTGCGCTGGTCCTGGGATGATCAGCTTCTCAACCGCATGCGGTTCTGGGACTCCATGTATGAACATTATTATAGCGAGATAACTCCCGAAACATTATAATAATGAAAACGACGATAAAAGTATATAAATCAATCAAGCATTTTTTAATTTTATAAATTGACATTTGCATATTGTATAAACAAACTATAATCTGATAATAATAATTTTTGGAATAATGAATGATTGATACTTTATGATAATATGACTGTCCTAAATACGTATACATACCTATAATATTTTACTTTTATTTTTTATAATTAAGGCATGAAAATTATATTACTTTTTATTGTTGTAGTGCCCTTACAGGATTCTTGTATGTACTGTTGCAATATTTAGAATTAAGACCTCATGTAAACAACAGGAATGCAATAAATTGATTTGAATTTGAAAAACTGTAATGCGTTATTAATTATAATGTCCAAATTATCACGTTTTATTTAACAACTCCCACTTAAAACGTAGCACACCTTCGCAATTCAATTTGATGTACGAGTGTTATTTACTCAGATGCCAATTGTAAAAACACGGTTCTGTACCATTTTATTACAAAAACCAGGAACATGACATCAGTATATAATTTATGGTCTGTCGTCAGGAATAAATTTTTCATTTCAGTTTCATATAAGTGAATCAGAATTTGTATTTGTAGTCTAATTTTATAGTCTACTCGTGGATGATTTGTATTGTGAGTGTGACTTGTGGGTTGGTTCCTTTACGAAATTTTCTGATATTCAAATCCTATCAGATTAGGAGTCCCGCCAGTAAATTAAGCTGTCAATATGTTGTGATATTATGTTGTATGTTGTTAGATGTTAGATGTATAGTGCTATCTTTAACTTTTGTTTTATTATTTTTTAACTACACCATTTTATAGCGGTTGTTATTTTGCTACGTAATTAAAAAAAATGATTTAGATTAAGTAATTAAAGCATACCTTTCGATACGATAATTTCAATGTTGCTTTATAAATTGTACCTACAGGTAGAAATCAAAGCCAAGTTTTAAATAAATTGTAGTGAAAACAGGTTGAATCGAAAACAAATGAAACTTAGACGGTCAAAGAATTTTATACACAAGGAAGCTAGTTGCCTGTCCATAATAGAATACCGTTGGAGCCGATCCCATTGCTCTTTCCAACATAAGCCAGGAGTATCTCCTTAGTCCAAGCGCTTTAAGAGGGAAGGAATTTAAAAGCGCACTATTTCTTCTGGAACAATACTTTGGACGGAGTGGGTTTTAATAAAATCGTGTTTGTAGCACAAAGGGATGTCGTTCATCGTGTGCAGTGCTGCCATCTGACCAACTTTAAAGTTAAGTGTTCTTTTTTCTACTTGCGGCAGCGATAAATTTAAATATCATGTAGATTAACTTTTAAACAGTATACTCGCAATTCTGTTTACTAGGTTACTAATATGAATATACGTAAATTTATTATGTTTGTTACTAATAAAATAAAGCAAAAAAAAAAACTTATTTAAATTACGATAGGGTACGAAACGAACCATCTTTTCGGCAATCCGGGCCAGGCACAGGCGCATTGGTAACAAACGTATAGAATAATAAATCTATGTTTGCTATTACTTTGCAAGATAAATTGAGAACGTGACTTTTTTAGATGTCCCGACATATTATATTTATTTATTTATATATATCACATTAAAATCGAGAACATAATTTTAATTTGTCAACCATTTTTAGAAGCAATTCTGTAAATTTTATGTTCAGACACATTTTGATCCGATGATGTTATGTTTAGCTGTTTGTTTGATTTTGAGTTGGCAACACCCGTTAGCCGGCGAGTTGCTCTAATGGCCACAAGTGAGTTCCAATTCGTAGAAAAATGGCCGCAATTTATTTTATTCGCGCAGGGAATGTTTTATTTTCGCGGTAAACTTGGAACTTAAAGTGCTTTTTGAAATAATTTATATAAGCACCTGCTTTTTCGAAACGAAGCACTCGAAAAATAAAGCGTTTTTCCCCACGCTTAACTAAAGAGCTTGAAACATTTTGTCGACAAACAAACCGCGGCGGTTGTAAATTATTTGCTGATAAAGTTTTGTTTTTGTTGAGCGTACTACAACAGGTTGTGAGCTAACAACCTAACAAGCCAATGAGCCAAGTAATAATATTTCATTAACAAGCACCAGCCGGGCCTGAATACAACAAAGTTCATTGCGATTTAATAAACGAGCTAATAAAGTTACAGTTTATAATAGGAAACATTTCCAGTCGAAGATCAAATAGGCGTTGAAGGAGGGATTTTAATAAAATGTTGTTCATAGTGAACAATAGAGGTCGTAGTATTGTGCGCCCGCGGCGGCACCGGCGCGGCGCCGCAAATGGTTCCGGCCGGCTATTTGCTCCGCTCTTTTTCCAAATAAAATTGTATTAAATTCGAAGAATAAAAGTATTCTCCTACTTTCTTTCTGCTATGGCCTTGTTTTTGATGGGCTTTATTGTTAGAAATAGATTTACAGGATTTTTTTTATTTCATTATAATAAAAACATCCCAGATGTGCCTTTTAAAATCCTTTTACGTAGGTAGCTATAGTTGGTTGAAAAGAAAAATTATTAAGTGGAAAATGCTAGGAGATGGTAAGATATTTTTTGACTCGTTTCATTCATATGAGACAAACAACATTGAAAACATGCAACTTCTTCTTATGGATTGGGTCGTAACGTGAATGACAGACCTTCTACGCGCCTGCTACGCCGTAGCCAAGTCCGCATCCGCTATATTACCACGTGACAGACCTTCTACGCGCCTGCTACGCCGTAGCCAAGTCCACGCCCACTATATTACCACGTGACAGACCTTCTACGCGCCTGCTACGCCGTAGCCAAGTCCACGCCCACTATATTACCACGTGACAGACCTTCTACGCGCCTGCTACGCCGTAGCCAAGTCCGCGCCTGCTATATTACCACGTGACAGTCCTTCTACGCGCATGCTACGTCGTAGCCAAGTCCGCGCCCGCTATATTACCACGTGCAGACCTTCTACGCGCCTGCTACGCCGTAGCCAAGTCCGCACCCGCTATATTACCACGTGACAGACCTTCTACGCGCCTGCTACGCCGTAGCCAAGTCCGCGCCCGCTATATTACCACTCTGGTATGGTAGAAATAGCGATTAGTCGGTCCAAAAAAATAATTCTACACCGTAGCAACTCCTCCGTGGAAAATACATTTTGAATTAGTTTCTTGATGTGAGGAGAGAGTTCAAGTTATTATTTGACTTTTTCATATACATTTTACCAGTTTTATCTTACTAAGCAAAGGCCCCTCTCTTTTATTTCCATCCTGTAGAAAGTATCGTCCACCACGTGTCGTCGCCTATTAGTTGGAGAGACGTTTAAGAAAAATTAAGATTAAGTATATCAAACTCCATATCGCGGTACCAAATTCATATTTAGTAGTTGCTCCGGCGATGTTAATGTAGCATTCAATTGCGAGAGACAATTATGTGCTCAGTGGGCCGGGGTCCATTATCATATAGATTACTTGGGGTCGCCGTAGCGAATACCAATACGGGATAGAGTTGCTACCTATTTGTCGGGTGTTTGCCATCGACGCATGTAATTGGAGCAATTACTACATCAGTAGTAATTGGATACAATATACCTGTAAGAAGTATAACGTGATCTTCGGTACTCTATGTATCTTCTCTACATAATATTCAAATTCAAATTATTTATTTCGGTAACTTAATCCTAGTATACAATAAACTGAGGTCGGAGTTTCCAATTAAGCTGTGGTTGAGTATGTGAATGCGTGTGTGTGTTTGTATGTATGAGCATGAGCGAGCATGGTTGGCACTGTTGAGTGATTCGCCCCACGACAACTATGTCTAGTATAAAACCAATATAAAACAGAGTCGCTTTCCGCATCTGTCATTGTGTGGTTTAGGAAGAGTTAGCGGATATACGGACATGGAGAAACTATAAGATTTCCTTGTTGACTACGGAACCCAAAAGACATATTTTGGGCGTTTACAAGGCTTACGCTGACTAAACCTTAAAAATAATTTCTAAATTGAATCAGTGCCAAGCCGGGGCGGGTCGCTTGTTCTAATTCTAAATCTAAGAGTCTGATTTAGTTTGATACTATACAAAGAAAAAGCGTTCGTACCTATAGATGACATTAAATTCATTTTATAATATTTTAGGTATAGTATAACTTTGATTTGATATTATTTTTTCATACTTATAATGTTAAACTCCACTTGGCCTGTAAAATCAATGATTTGCATAATACGGTCAGTAAAATGATCTTGCAATAACAATTTCACTAGTGGCGTCAAAATACGGGATCTATACCACGGTGTTCCCTCTTCTATCGCAACTTGATAATTGCAAAGCAGGTATCTGTTTTGATTATGTGGTCCACTACATTCTATACAGGGTTATTTTTTAATCATTGCGCATATTTGAAAATGGTATTCATACCATAAACAAAAATTGTTTAACACACCGTCAAAATAAAACAACTTTTCTCAAGGGGTCGAAAGACGTCAAAAATATTTTGACCTTTCATTCACAATGCATTTTGTTAAATTTTTCTCCACAGTTTAAAAATAACCCTAATACAAACATCATCATATTTAATCTGTTACGAAAAAATGGAAAAAGACTTAAATAAATCGACGTCTTTTGTGTAAATCTGAACTCTGCTCTTTGCCCCTGGCATATAAAAAAACCCGCCAAGCACGTGTCGGACCACGCAAAGTGTAGGGTTCCGTAGCTGTCCAATAGGACATTTCAATCAATCAAACATTTTGATCCTTTAGGAAGTATTAGAGCGAACACAGATTATCGTCGAAATTAGTTTTTCATTCGAGTCAGTAAGTTATACATAATGCTTTATCCAAACAGCACAAACATTTGGATTTATACTGCTCGAAACCATCAGCAATAAGGCGAATCTTTACTGAAGAATTCTTTGGTCCAACACCGTCGCGAGCGCAGCAACATCCTATGCCTAATTCAAATTAAAATTCAAAACATTTATTGCAAATCACAGTTGGTACATACTTGTAAAATGTTTTATGAATAGTATTTTGAATTAGGTACGTATAGTATTTTGTGACACCCTGCAAGGGCGCAGCAATATTGTGAAAGAGCGCTATTATATTGTTTTACCTACTTATCACCTTTACTCCTTCTTTTCTCCTCCTCCGATTAGACCTGGTCTTCAGGCCACCTCAGGAGTTCGGTAAGGAGCACTGTTTCATATATTTATAGAATAAGTCAGCTCCGTGTTATCGCGGACGGTACTATTCAGACCCTCGTGGTAGAAACCACATGGTCTCCACACCTTCGGCACCTTCCGTCAGGGTCTGAATAGTACAAAACTATACATATTTTTTAGAAAATAATAGAGTATACTTAATTGCAAAAATAGAAACAGTACATAATAGTGGAAAACACTTGTGTTTGCCTTGTATCTGGACGTTGTTGATTAATCTTATATAATCATTATTTATTTATAGTTAGTGCTCTTTGAATGTTATTTATGTATGTATTTCGAACCAGTGTTTCTAGCTGTTAAGTCGACATCACAATTTTGTTTTTAGTTGTGAATACCTGTCACTGGCTCGAATCTGTAGTCACATATTTATGTATAAACTAAATTGTATTATAGCTGTTGGTATTCCGAATAAATAAAAATAAAATAAATAAAATACTACTTTACCTACCGGTTTAGGATACAATAAACCGAATTTATTACTTGTACAAGTACATTTTATAAGTTGTCTAGTTATTCGTTAACCTGTAAAACCTGCTTGATGTTAATAATTTTCTTTTAAATTCATCATATGCCCTACTTCCATGAAATTTTTCACATTTATAAATACATCGGTTTCGCTAGAAGGGGGGGGGGGACTTGACTCTAACAAAAAATTGCACTTTACAAAATATTTCTCAAACAGCGTACGTTCCAAAAATGGTTTTCGTAAAGCCCCAATATTTTTAAAATACCTATCCACAACAATACAATACCGTCGTTGTGGAGATCCTTGGGGGCTGAGATGATGATGATGACCTATCCAACGATACCTCACACTATAAGGTAGTCAAGAATAAAAACAATAACCTGCATTTCACGTGTACCAGAGATACCGTAATTTTTTTTAAAGATTTTAATCTACATCTTTGTCGGATTCTTTATATGTTTTCAATACACCTTGCTCGAAAATTGAACTAACGAAGGCAGTAAACTGTGCGGTAAATGCGTTTTACCGCACTAGTGCGATTTTATTACAAGTTTTTTTAATTCCTACGGTCTTCAAAATTATTATTCAGCCAAGATCATTTTGATAATAAAAATCGATTCATACAAAGAGAAAAGTATGTTATAATTTTTAAGTTCAACAAACTGTATCAAAAATATTATCAGCCATTAATATTTTAATTATTAAAATAAAATTATTTCGATTTAACAAAGAATCAATTCGTAGAGGCTGAATGTCCGCCAGAGCCTTTTCTCCGTAATTATGCTTATGAAAAAGAAACATACTATCGTTTAGTGGTTGGCGCCAAGTTTGTAAAATTTTCATAGTTAGTACTCTTAGATTTTAATTTAATTGTTTTACATTGAATGTTGTTTTATGTGAGATTAAGTGTTGATATTTAATGAAAATGTGAATAGTAAGGATACTCAAACTGCGCGCGATATAATAAAGGTTAGTTTTTACAACTTCTACACATGATCATCAATTTTACCTGTAGTATCATAGCTATTGTAGGGTACTATGTATCTTTCGTAACCATTATTTACTATCAGTTTTCTTACAAGTGTATTGAAAAACGTCGTACAACACACGGATCTTAGGTTTTATAACAAACTCGTGCCATTATAAACCCTCGCCTGCGGCTCGGGCTTACAAAAGTCACCTCGTTTGTAATATGCCACCTACGATCCTTGTATCGTAATGTACTATTATCCATGCCAAATTACAGCTTTCTAGTACAGACAGATAGACTAACAGACGGACATGGCAAAACTCTAAGGGTTCCTTGTTGACTACGGAACCCTAAAAAAGGTAAGATATAGCTGTAAATAGTGGCTAGAATTTAATTTGAACGCAAACTGTGTTTTATTTAGTAATGGAATAAAACAGTATTAGTCTTTATTAAGGATTAATAAAACACGACTCTGTACAAAAAGCTCAAGGTCTGAATAATATTACCCAGCAGTTTTTAATCCTTTGAGAGTACTGAAGCTATTACAGCGAGATTAAACAAGTTATTTTTTTAAATTTATATTTCTAACATATTATTTAGGTATTATTATTATCAGCATATTATTTTTAAACTATAGATTATAAGTAAGATAACCCGAATGCAATGTATAGTCATCACCTTAAAATATCATCATTGATAACTGCCTGTTTTCTGAACAAGATGTCACACAGTTCTATTTCCAAACCAAATACACCTTTGCAAGTTAATTTAATAGATGTCAGTTATCATGAGAAAACTGCGAAGAAATTCCAAGATAGAATATGTATGAAATTGACTAATCCGAACAGACCATAGCTAGAGCACCCTAAATTTAGGTAGGCTCGAAACATTTAGTGGGAATATCGTAAGAGCTAAGAGTGTAGTATGTGTCTTGTATTTGTTACCTAGAGATGTCGCGCAGATATGGCTAAAGAGTAAGATTAAAGTCTAAAATTAGAAGAATCCCAGGACTTGCCCGATCTGCATAAATGTTATTTCGAAATAAGTAAGCAAAAGTTTTCTCAAGTTGAGCCACTCGAGTAAAATAATGGTGATTGTGATTATCACGAATTTGTTAAGTGAAGAACATAAGAGTCAGTAAATTATGGAATTGATAAATTATAATTTATAAATTATTGCTATTTATTTATATAGTTATAGGTATGTAGAGAGGTGCCATGGTTTGGATCAGACATATAAATCTTCGAAAAGAGATCTAGCTTGTCATTATCAACACGTCATTATTACTTACTATCGGTCCGCCCGCGGCTACGCTCACGTTGTGTAAGATTTTCCCGTGGGAATAAGACTTTTTCCCGTAAAAAGTATCCTATGTGTTATTCCTACCCTACCCTGCAAACAAGCAAACAATCAAATCTTTTTTCTTCATAGATAAGACAATAGCGTAACGATATAATTTATATCGATACTTCTTGGTAAATCGGACGTCCCTAAACCATAGATTTGACAACTATGATGTCTCTGTCTCACAATGGAGAATGGAATACTAACAACTAGTACTAACTTGTCTAGTAACTTGTTCTTAGATGGAATACCTCCGAGGATGGAATACAAACTAAAAAAAAAACCACGTGATGAAATATGACACCAACACCACATTGATGACATTGACATGTTTACTTCGCAACGCTATTATAATATAGCAAATAATACATTTTTATTTTGAAAATACTCGATAATCTGAATTTTCCGCCTTTATGTTGTCGACTCGGATCGACAATTTATTACGCTCTTTAATTTGATGTGCATTTCGTTCGAGTCTACCGTAGACCGGTACGAAATTATTAATATAGATTCCAAAAAATTCTAAGTCTATGATTATTATATACGAGTACAAGGTGGCGCCATCGTTGTGAGGAAATTCGATTCTTTTTCCGGTTCCCGTAGAAATAAGATGTATTTTCGAGATAAAAACTATCCTATGTCCTATTCTAGGGCCTAACCTAAATGTGTGCCAAGTTTCATCTCGATCCATCCAGTGGTTCAAGCGTGATTCGGTAACAAACATCCAAACTTTCGAATTTATAATATTAAGTAGGATGTATATAGGTAGGTAAAACGTCCTTGGGTAGGTATATCTTTTTTGAAGCTGTGTTTCGTTAAATAACTAGCTGATATAAAAGGGCCTCACGGATAGAATATGTCCTGAACTCATAAAAAACATTAAAGTTACTTTTTACTGCGCCAAAGAAAAAATCTAAAAGGAAAGCGTAGCAGGGATTGGACGGTACATGTCCTTCATGTCCTTAAAAAAAATCCTCGTCTTATATGAAAACAGAGGTCACTGTCACTGGCTACATATTACATAGGTCCATACTACATTGTCCCTGTACGCTCTATACTAATTAAATAATGAAGTCATCATATGGGGATTAACGTGAGTGCTGTTGTCATTGCCCTGAGCCAGAGCAACGACCTTGTTATAATCTCCTTCCAACGTTCAGGAAGCTACCGGGTTTTTTGACCCCAAGACCGGGTTAGTTACCAATGTAATTTATTCCTTACCAATTTCATTATAGGTTAACACAGGAGACCCTTTATACACGGTGTTACAAAAAAACCCGTAAATTTTGTATGGAGACCATCTACATTTTGTATGGGAATGCGATTTTTTTAAATCGTTTTTCGACCTATGTTCTTTGGGGAAAGTTGTTCAGTTTTACGACCAGATTCACACCCTTTGGGCTTTATTTGTAGTTTTGTAACACCTGGTATATTAAGCTTTTTAGACGAGGAGGTGATAAAAGGTGGTAAGTACTCTCGTGGAATCGAAACAATTTTATTTACATAACCATTAATAACAATTTGTTACTGAAAAGATTAGGTTAGGTTTTAGTTCAGGTTATGCAAATTATTGTAATAAATTTATACTATATAAAATAGTTGGTTATCGCTTTTGTGGAGAAAGGGAAACGGTTTTAGGCTTTTAGAGAGGTTTCGCATGTCCAATCCGAATCACCGTATATACACGGATTTGGATCGGACGTAGTGCGAAACCGCTCAGAGCCGCCTAAATCTAAATACCCTATTTCTGATTTATATATATACTATCCTTTATTTCTTGTATAAAGTGAACTAGCTGTTCCTTTTCATAAAAAAGGTCTGGTACACCTGATGTGGAACCCTAGCAGCCCAGCTAAACTACACCGTGAAATTTACATCGTTTTGTTCCCGCCGTGTAGTGATAGTACCCGTCAAACTGAACAATTTTTCACGAAAAAATAAATTCCTGTGACAAAAAAATTTTTGGTCTCTCCATACAAAAATTTTTTTGTCATAGGAATTTTTAGTTATTTTATTTGTAGTGATAGTACCCGTCAAACTGAACAATTTTTCACGAAAAAAGAAATTCCTGTGACAAAAAAATTTTTGGTCTCTCCATACAAAAATTTTTTTGTCATAGGAATTTTTTTTTTCGTGAAAAATTGTTCAGTTTGACGGGTACTATCACTACACGGCGCGGCGGGAACAAAACGATGTAAATTTCATGCTGTATAAGAATTACAAATATAGCACTTTAGGAAAAGTTGTCAAGCGTGATAAGTTTTTTCTAATGACATACAAAAATTGAAGGTCTAGTACACCTGATGTGGAACCCTAGCAGCCCAGCTAAACTATAAGAGATACAAATATAACGCTTTAGGAAAACTTGTTAAGCGTGATAAGTTTTTTCTAATGACATACAAAAATCGAAGGTCTGGTACACCTGATGTGGAACCCTAGCAGCCCAGCTAAACTGTAAGAGGTACAAATATCAAATCAAATCAAATCAACGGCCCGTTGCAGTCCACTGTGACTATGAGCCTCCTCCACTTAAGTAGAGGGTTTTGCCATAATCTCCACGCTTGGCAGGCAGGTTGGAGATCGCAGATTAAAAGGTTACTGTATCAGAGAGCGCTGCTGCCCGTTCCCTGTTCAATGTGTAGTCCCTAAGTCGCCTCTTACGACACCCACGGGAAGTGTAGGGGTTGGTGACAAATGTATTCTACTCTGCCATCACCACGCGGGCACTGCTAGTATCTAGATGTCAATATAGTCTTTGAACATTATCGACGTAATTTTTTTGTATAGAGTTGGTTTGTGGGCTGTTGATATAAAAAAATAATACTTCCAAGGGATAAATCTAAACCGACGCAACTATAGCCATAAAATAGAGTATTAAAATAAAATTAAGCGGTGTATATCTGTTATAACTATGTACCTATTGTTGGTTTAATATTATTATGTTAAAATGATTGAACTGAATATAGAACTTAAAGATATACGCATTTGACCAATACGTAAGTATGATAAAAAGGATAAATATGTACACAAGTGTGTTGTTAGCTGAAATGTAAACAGTGACTTTCCATTGGGGAGTGTTTTGCGTCAATTTGGTACAATCATATAACAATACGTAGGCGGCTTGTGTGTGGGCGAAGCTTGGGGGCGAAGGCATTTTGATATGCGACAGATGCTGCCGGCTACCAAGATGCCAGAGATGGGCGGTATCAGTGATGACGGGCAGCTCTGATGTTTGAATGATGAATCTGAGTGATTCAGGTCAGGGTGTTGAGCGCCTCTCAGACATTCGTGGTATGTGAGCCGTTGATGAACGGGGTCAAGTATACAATGTGTTTACTTATTTTATTGGTCTAGAACTTTTACAAAATACACAAAAAAAAATCTTACAAACTGCAGCTGACCTAGTCAAATTGTTAAAAAAAACGGCTAGTTCGAGTCCGACTCGCGCACTATTCCGTACCTACCTTACGCAGTTTGCAACGGCTACTTAATAAAATTCGTTGACAGTTTGATAGTAAAAAGATAAATTTTGCTGATTTCTATTTTTATTTCAGCAATATAGCTAATAATATTTGTGCTTATTCCCAACTTAATATACTTGTGCTTATTCTTAACTTTCAGATTTATTCCTTTACTTGTGTTTTAAGAGACAGACGGACAACAACAAAGTGATCCTAAGTATAAGGGTTCCTTTTGAGGTAGAGAACACTTAATATTTAATTTAAAAAAGTTGTGGGATAAATGTTGTACAGTTTTACGGACTTAACCTCAGAACTTTTGCGTTAATAAACAATCTGATAGTCTATATATAATTACCCAGAGTTCTACCACAATATCAATATCTGTGGAAGTAATTACCGCGATAAAAACTCACTACAAAAAAAGTCTACAAAATAAATATTCTCTTGTAAACACTTTCAGCTTTACACATACTTTTTATTTGGCAATAAAGGTGTGCAACGCTGCTGAATCCCAGAATTAGCGACATTTATAATATCGTTAGCGAGCAAATGTGTGTGCGGGTTTAAATGCGGGTGTGACGACGCCGCGGACCGTACTGCGGATTGTTGAGCCAAGGGACTCGTTCACACTGGCATTTTATTATTTGGAACCACTTTTTGATTTGTATAAGTTTACTATTTTAAATGCTTTAGATGTTGAGAGCGTCATGGTGTAGTGGATGGCGACCGCCTTACTTCCGGTTGGCGCGCCGCCACCGCTGGAAATTCCGTAGAGTACTTAGGTATAGAATAGAACATATAGAAGTTTCCCATAGTACCTCTGGAGATGTCGAGTTTCAAAATATGTGTGTTTATTCGACGCTCTGAAGGTGAAAAAAAAACATTGTGAGGAAACCTGCACACACCTACAAAGTTGTGTGTGAAGTCGACCAAACCGCGCTGGGCCAACTTTATCGACTAAGATCCGATCACCCTAATTTAGGGTTGGCTCCAACTGGGGACGTATATGATCTGATAAAAAATGGTAAAACTATAATAGAAGAAGGTAACGCCACAATTAACAATCTGGTATCATAATTGACACTAATATTTATAAATGTGAAAATATATTTGAATGTTTGTTCCGCTCTCACGCCTTACCTACTAAACGAATTTGGATGAAATTAAGAATTGCGATAGTATGTATCCTGGATTAACATAGAAGGTACTTTTTAAAGGTCTTATTCCCACGGGAAAATCTTACATAACGCGAGCGTAGTCGCGGGCGGACAGCTAGTAGTAAAGTGAATTTGGGCGTGAAAATATGTTTTTCCGCTATCGGCCGGCAACTACATAGAACACATACTGGACACTCCATTAAAAAGAGAACTGTCAAAACGGTCAGTACCCTTCACATCTCCAGTGCGCAGTGAATAAAAAGTTTAATCGACATTTTTGAATGATTGACGCTCAACGCTGTGTACGAGCCCCAAGCTCTATACGCGCGTTTTGGTCAGCTAATGGGCTCAACCAGGTGCTTTGCTTTGTAACAATCCTGTTTCAGTATGCAAACACATTTTCTAAATACAATTTCACAAAGATATACTAGCAACAAGCTGCAGGTTTTTCAGTTCTGTCAACTTTACTTTTTAAAATGTATTTAATTTGCTGGATAAAGCGTCAGTGGCGTAATGGCTGGCTGGGGTCGCAGCTTCCGTCGGAGGCACCGGTTCGAACACCATCACATACCAATGTATTTTTTTTATTTGTCTACGTTTATTCGATACTCTTACGGTAAAGGAAAATATCGCGAGGAAACCTCATACACCTGCGAAGAAACTCAAAGGTTACACAACCTGGGAAGCTGATCAACCCGCACTGAGCCAGCGTGGTGGACTAAGGGCGCATTCCGAATCAGACTTTCAGCGCTGTCAGCGATCACAAAAGCAAAAAATGTATAGCTGACAGTGATTCGGAACGCGATTATGGGTACTTTAATCGAATTCAGCGCGTCTCGGAACGCAGGGTTAGGCTTGATCGCTCTTATTCAGGGTCGGCTCGTCTTTCGAGGGAGGAGGGAGCGTATATGAGGTGGTGACAATTTGTTTTGCTACTAAAATTGCAGAATTTAAAATATTCGAATTTAGCGCATAAATATAACATACGGCACCCAGACAATTTATAACTCTTTTCCGGATTCACTTCATATTAAGATATGGACCTATCTCATCCAAAACAATTATAGTTACTCAGTTTCTAATAATTTCTACATTTCCTTAAGGCTCATAATTCTTTTCAATAAAACAAAATCTCTATCGCTAAGCTTTATCCTTATACCATTACAAATGTGCATAAATAATTAAGGCAATATCCTCTGATTTTCCACCAGTTATAGGAGATCTCTGGCAGTGTATATTCTGGGAAAGCATTCATTATCATATAGATTAGAGCCTCCGAGGTGTGACGAATGAGGAGAGGCAGCCGAGCTGGATACAATTTAGATTCGCTTCTGAAATTTGCTATTAAGTGCAGACCGATTTAGATGAAACTAGCAGTTCTGGGTTCTAGCAATATGGAATTGGTATTGTTTTATCATTAAGTGGAAATAGTAGGAGACTAGTTTTGTACCTAAATCCATTTTGGTTTTAGACCGCGTGACGACTGTGTACCGATGCACTATGTATAGATTTTCACATAGTGGTGCAGTTTACTAAAATAATTAAAGAAATATGGGGACATCTTACACACGGCCATCTAACTAGGAAGAGCCTATACTATGATATATAGGTACATACATACATACATACTTATATAGACAAAACAACATCCAGACGGTGACACAAGTCAACCCTGCGTTCTGAGACGCGCTGAAATCGATTAAAGCACCCGTAATCACGTTCCGAATTACTGTCAGCTGTCAAAACTCATAAAATCTGATTCGGAATGCGCCCAAATACAAGTGCTTGTCAGTGACAAGTTGTCACACAAATATGTTCCCTGGATGAGATTCAAGCTCTGATCTTTGAAACAGCCGTACTACTAAGCTACGAAACCAAACATTATAATGAAGTGTCGATTTTTAACGTTTAGTTTTATCATAAACTTGTATTTATAAACGAAAAAAAAAGAGTGCTCATTTTACACGGCAAGGTAAGGATCGTCGTTATGTATGTTTAATCAACTGTATAGAGAATCTGTCTACATTTTACCTCAGGAAAAATCGTATTTCCACGAGGAAAATCAAAAACAACTTGACAGGTTCATCAGTCTGTGATCATCATTATCATGACAGCCTTAAAACGTTTGCTGTCTGTACATAACCAGACCATGTCTTGTTTAACCTAGTTTATCTTATATCTACTATCTAATCAGCGCTGAAACTACATTGATAATCTAATAAACAGCTAGTTAGTTATTAATACTGCACAAATGGTTATCGCTAACTAGTTAATTTGCTATATAGCTACGCTGAGTTACACTAGTAACATACTAATGCAAATGCGATTGTAAGAATAATTATTTTCCCCCGTTCCAAGTATCCCTACTGGCATATCCCTATTTCATAAGAAAAATTTAATAAAAATGTGAAGAATATATCATTATATTACCATAATAATATAATTATGATATACATTATTATAAAAACATAACTTTATCATCTTGAAGAGAATTTAAATAAATTATTTCTTATATTTTCTTTAAAGAAAAGCACCTATTGATGTGTTAAATTAAGAGGGTATAATTACTTCAGAAAATAATAATAAAATAAGTCTATAAAATAATTTCAGAATCACTAAACTGACTAATTTTATTTTTTAGGTTCAAAGTAATAATTTAATAATTCCTAAAACCAACCAACATAATATCTTTAATATCTTCAATCATCTGGGTTTAATATTATAGATAAAATTATAGATAAAAATGCCTTTATTCGAAGTAAGATTTAACAAAATCAATTTTCGACGTCAAAGCAAGATGGCCCGTTCGTTCACTACAAGTCTTCTGTGGAGAAAAACGGCCAGAAGAAACTCCACAGGACTCGTATCTTTTGTACATTTCTTTTTTTAAATAAAATATTGTTTACAGTAGTCAATATACATTGTTAATGTTTCCTGTGCCGAGCTGGACCATTAGAACACCAAGCCTCTTTGTCATTTAAATAATCAACTAACTTATAGTAAGCTTTATTACACAGCGTCTGTTTTACACAATTCTTAAACCTTTTTTCTGGTAAAACTAAGATCTCATCAGGTATTTTGTTATAGCAGCGCACACAGAGCCCCACAAAAATATACCTTAGCCAGTTCGATAAAATTCGATTAGGTGTCGTAAATACATGCATTCATAGTCATCGGCTTTAAGTTGATGGTGATAAAACTTATTTATACATGAAGGAAGACGTAGGCGTAACCCATGCGTAACCTTTTTGATTCTTCGCAACATAGAACATCGAACGCGCGTCGTAAGGAGCGACGCAACTTTCTTTTGTTTCTCTGTGGGGTGATGTTTCTTACCAAAGAAAATGGACGCGTGCTCGGACCTGTGTCGCCTCGTGACCCTCTTTTGTTTCTCCGAGTTTCTTACGATGTTTTTTATAAGTTCGATGTCAAAGTTTTATGCCAGTCATCACTTTACGTCACCTCTTTTGCTAAAAAGCGAGACCATGACACAAACTGTTTGAGCGAGAATAAGAGGCCGATTCTTAGAAACCTCAAAGAAACAAAAGAGGGTCGACGCACATCCAGTTTCTTCGGGTGAAACACTCTTATTTCAGAAGATGCCTATTCATATTGCCTTGGAAATACTAAGATTGGACTCATCTCCGTAATAGCGTCAAAGACACGTATTCATTGCTTCAGCAACCTGAAATTATATAAGTACATTGTGGGGTTCAAACTGCGTTCGGAAAGGAGCGACCCACTAACACTATCGACGCTTTAGTTTATAGTCTAGCAGCGCTAGTTATATGGCTCAGATATTCAATCCAAACTTGTCCCATCTGCGATCTGAAGTACTAACATTAATGTGTCAGCTAGCAAATCCTTTGCGCTAGTTAACCGACTTCGTCATTAAAACACAATTTTAGCAAAATATGGTTTACATTACTTTGATAGATTCTTAACCCAGTCTTGCGGTAAGTAAGTATAGTTTTTCATTGTAAGTCTCAATCATTTCGTAATTACCTGGCTCTTCTTAATCTTGAGTTTACTAAAAAAACCGTTGAATTTTAGTTTTAATAAAGTGGCACTAACGTGCTACATAATTAATTTTAGATTAGCATGTATTCAGCCACAGAACTTTAGTTACTTGAGTAAACCGAATTGCTCTTGGGCTTCAATAAACAATCGAGCCGATAAAAACCACATGCCTTTAACAGCAAAACTTTCATTCCTTACTACAAAGACCGATAAATAATATTGTCCACGGCTTTAGCCTAAACAAGGTAGTGCCTGTACTATTGGGTTATAGACAATAACAACATCACCAGACCAGTCACTATTGTGAAGTTTGCCCTCAACACACGAAGTTTGCCCTGAGATTCGAGCCCGCAACCCTGTGCTTTGTAGGCAGACGTACTAGGCTACGGAGCCGACACACAGATAAAACATTATATAGATGCAGTAGTAAACTTTATAAACCATAATTTTCTGCCAGTTACAGATACGTCACAAGTACGCAGATCAGATGCTTTCTCCGGATGCACCCACGAGAAATTGGAAAATCCAATAGAATGACATGCAGCAAATCCGAAGCCGTTATACAGCCGGAGGCGGAAGAGATCAGTTTCCAGTACATCCTACCTAAAGTACCGGAATATAATTCACGTTGAACAGCTGGCTGTCTATTTTATACTCAAAAAAACTATAACGCAAGTGAAAATAAATCCAATATTGTGTACATTTTTTTTCTAGGTCTTCTGTCGGGTTAATAAGGAAATCTGATATGAACTACCAATTCATTTTTTGGCAGTTGTATGATGTGTTTTATTTATTTTATTCGGAATAGTTAACAGCAGACAGATATAACAATTAACAAGTGACTGGCCTCTGAGTCAAGTTAGCTAATTCTTTTTTTCTTTATGTTTTATTTTAGAAGAGTGTAAAAAATAAATATATTTCTAAAAATAATTACCTTTGTGGAGAGTCAAAGAGACTGAAAAACGTCCAAACAAACGCGGAAAGCCTTGGTCCTTTGATTCCAGCGTGGAGGGCTTAAGTGGGCTCTCGGTAGAGGGCGCGATCAGAGCTTAGTCTGCGTACTTTTTTCAGCAAATGAACGCTATTAAGAGCCCTCGAGCCTGAAGCAAGCCTCTCGACGTTGCTTCGGCTGAGTTGTAATCTTCGTCTGGCTTTGAAGACATATTTTCCCAAAGAAATCTTTTTCTTTAATTGTTACTTTGTACATAAGTATATGTTTTTAAAGCGAAATCACATATACATGTAGCTCTACAATTACAGAATTGAAATTTTTATCCAATATTAGAAATTTACATGCGTTGCGGATATAAAAATTTAATAAATTCAAAGAAAATCATTTATATTAAAGGTTTTTCATGTGTACATACTTATTTTGATTTGCCCTTTCCTTGATATTATGTGATTAACCACAGAATAGAAAAATTGTAGGATGTGAGTAAAGATTTTGTAATGAGAGATCCTAGATGATACTGACAGCTTGAAGCGGGATTATTGCTGGCAATCAAAGAGGACAGAGCTCCGTGTTGCTCTATGGTCGCAATAAACCAATACGTGCCGCCAGTGTACCTAGCACATAAACCAGTAACAAAAACCGGCCAAGCACGTGTCGGGCCACGCAAAGTGTAGGGTTCCGTAGTTGTCCAATACTAATTAGGTAGGTACCTGTTTAAGACAGTTAACATTCATCAAAATATTTTTCTATGATATTTGTACCAAATTTCTTACTTATACATTTTATAAATTGGTTTTACATTTTCAAATACAACGGTTTCACTGGTAGGGGAGGGGGACACTTGATCTAACAAAAATAAACACTTTAAAACGAAATATTTCTGAAATGCACACTAGCATCGAAAATACAAATCCCCATTATTTTTGAAAAACTTATCCAACGACTACAGTGTGAGGTCACACTGTAGTCGTGAATAAAAAATAATTATTAAAGTAAAAAACATTCTTTAACATAACACGTTTTTAGCGCACCAAAAAGTATGAAATAATTTTAATTTAGATTTTTATTGGTGTAGTACTCTTGTAGGACTTAAAACGAAAAACGTGGGGTGCATGGAATAGATATTCTAAGAAGTAGAGAACGAGGTGATGACTGATATACAGCATAACTGACGCTGTTACCTTTTCATTGTTTACTTATTTTCATGTCTGTTTGCTTTGTGCTTGTCTATGCCTACTTATTGATACATAATATATTGTTAATTTAATTAATAAATGTTTTCTTATTCTTATAATTTACAAATAGTTATTATTAGTATATTACTTGCAGTGCAATTGGATTGTTGTATTTTTCAATATTGGAAAGACTTGCATTTCACCATTATTCAGCTACTTATAGCTGATGGAAATTGATTATTATATATGGTGCAAGATGGACCACGCGCGCCTAGAAGATGTCTATGTTTTTTTAACACGTTTTTATTAACTCGCTTTCTTGTCTGTCTGTTTGTTTATTTGTTTGTTGGTTCGGTCCGAATCTTGCAACCCATTTTTAGAGCACTTGCTGTCGTTCGATTGTGCTGAGATTTGGTACACTTATGTAACCTCGGTGACAATGCAATATTATGACACCATGGAGCTGGTCTGATGATGGAGCCGGAAGGTGGCCATAGGAACTTCTAAAATACACAACACAACCTCGTCGTGTTTGGACTCATTTGATTTGTCTTGACAAGATCTTTAGTCATACGTGATGTCCAAGGTCTCATGATGGAGCCGGAAGGTGGCTATAGGAACTTCTAAAATGCACAACACAACCTCGTCGTGTTTGGACTCATTGGATTTGTCTTGACAAGATCTTTAGTCATAAGTGATGTCCCGGGGTCTCATGATGAAGCCGGAAGTTGGCCATAGGAACTCCTCAAAAACACAACATAACCTCGACGTGTTTGGGGTCATTGGATTTGTTTTGAAAAGATCTTTAATTAGGTATACGTGATGTCCAGAGTCTCATGATGGAGCCGGAAGGTGGCCATAGGAACTCCTCAAATACACAACATAACCTCGTCGTATTTGGGCCCGTTGGATTTGTTTTGACTAGTTCTTGAGCCATATGTGATGTCCAGGATCTCATTACGGAACCAGAAGGTGGCCATAGGAACTCTCTCAACGTCGCAACATAACCTTGTCGTGTTCGGGCTCGTTGGATTTGTCTTCACAAGATCTTTAGTCATACGTGATGTCCAGGGCCTCATGGTGAAGCCGGAAGGTAATCTCATCGTAACAACATAATCTCGGCATGCTTGGGATTTTTAGTCTTAGCAATTTAGTCCTACGTGATGTTCAGGGCATCTTGCAACGTTTAAATACGCTAGACTAAAAAGCACAAAATAATTATAAAGTAAAAAATATTTTTTTAACAACTTATTATTGGAAAGACTTGCGTTTGACCATTATTCTAGTTGATGGAAATGCATTATAAGGTGAAAGATGGACCACGCTCTCCTAGAAGATGTTTATGTTGTTTTTATAAAAGGGCTAATCTATAGTTTTTTGATAAACACGGTTATGCCTCAAAATCTATTCCATGCACCCCACGTTTTTCGTTTTAAGTCCTACAAGAGTACTACACCAATAAAAATCTCAATAAAAATTATTTTATACTTTTTAATGCGTAAAAACGTGTTGTTAAAAAAATATTTTTTACTTTATAATTATTTATAATAGGGCTAAGCTTATAATTCTATATCTGTAGTTTTTTGAGAAACACAGTTTTGTACGTTTTTATAATGCCTCAAAATCTATTCCATGCACCCCACGTTTTTCGTTTTAAGTCCTACAAGAGAACTACACCAATAAAAATCTAAATTAAAATTATTTTATACTTTTTGGTGCGCTAAAAACGTGTTATGTTAAAAAATGTTTATTTACTTTAATAATTATTTTGTGTTTTTTAGTCCCGCGTATGTAAAATTTTGCAAGATACCCTGAACATCACGTAGGACTAAATTGATAAGACTAAAAAGCCCAAGCACGACAAGATTATGTTGTTACATTGTTGTCTGACCCCATCATCAGACTCTAGACAAATTCAAAGATTGTGGGTGAAGTTGACCAACCCACACGGGGCCAGTGGTGGTCGACTTATTTTTGCCTCAATTTAGGGTAGGCTCGAGCTCCTCAGAGGGGTCGTATTATAAGCAGTTGAAGTCTCTTCGGCCACTTTCGAAATTAATGATACTTTGATGTGTCTTCGTCCGTCGTCTATGTTCTTCTTTTTAAGTATTGTACAGTATCAAACGTAACTCACAAGAACTTTAGTCAATGTGGCGTCCAGTGTCTGATGATGGAGCCGGAAGGTGGCCATGGGAACTCCTCAAATACACAACATAACCTAGTCGTGCTTAGGCTTGTTTGATTGGTCTTGTCAATACCTTTTGTCATGAGTGATGTTCAGGGTCTGATGATGGAGCCGGAAGATGGACAAGGGAACTCCTCAAATACAGAACATAACTTAGTCGTTATTGGGCTCGTTTTATTTGTATTGACAATACCTTTTATCATAAGTGATGTTCAGGGTCTGATGATGGAGCCAGAACATGGAAATGGTAGCTCCTCAAATACAGAACATAACCTAGTCGATATTGGCTCGTTTGTTTTGTCTTCCCATGTCCACCTTCTGGCTCCATCATCAGACCCTGGTCATCACATATGACTAAAGATCTTGTCTAGGCAAATCCAACGAGCCCAAACACGACGAGAATATGTTGTGTATTTAAGGAGTTCCTATGGCCATCTTTCGGCTCCATCATGAGACCCCGGACATTACGTATGACTAAAGATCTCATCGAGACAAATCCAACGAGCCCAAACACGACGAGATTATATTGTGTATTTAAGGAGTTCCTATGGCCACCTTTCGGCTCCATCATGAGACCCTGGACATTACGTATGACTAAAGATCTTATCAAGACAAATCCAACGAGCCCAATTATGTTGCATATGTAAGGTGTTCCTATGGTCAGCTTCGGGTTCCATCATCAGACCAGCTCCGTGGTACCATAATATTGCATTGTCATCGAGGTTTCATAAGTGTACCAAATCTCAGCACAATCGAACGACAGCAAGTGCTCTAAAAATGGGTTGCAAGATTCGGACCGAACCAACAAACAAATAAACAAACAGACAGACAAGAAAGCGAGTTAATAAAAACGTGTTAAAATAACCCCCACTACACGTGTACCAGAGGAACCAAAAAATATTTTTCTTAGATATTTTATTCTTCAGCTTTGTCGGCATGATTAATAAGTATATCCATGCCAAATTACAGCCTTCTTGTACTAAGAGTCTCTGAGCTAAGCCGCGGATAGACAGACAGTCGGACGACATGGCGAAACTATAAGGGTTCCTTTTTTACTATGGAACCCTAAAAACGATTGCCCAGTCCTTTGTGCCTGCCCCCTTTGTCCCGATTGTTTGCTTATCTGGACGCCTGGATTATATCCACGGAGAATTGTATTAGGATTAGGTTTTATCGCTCATCAATACGCGATTAAATCTACATTAGCGCCGTTTTATCGGTCCATGCCGCGAGACGCTGAAAGCATTGTGGTTGAAGCTTCAATAAACGTTTAATTTGTTTAAACTGCGAAGATATCAGGTTCATATTTTAATAAAGTCATGAATTAAAGTTAGACGGAATATAGCTCTACCGTAACCTTTTAATTGATTGCGTCGAAGCTTCCTGTAAAAAGATCTTAAACGATCATTAAGGTGTTTAGATTTTCACAATATTTCCCCATTTCGGCCAATTGAGATTAATTGTTATCAAGGCTTTTTTCGCGCGATGAAACAAGTGGGAGGGAGATTATTAGCTTTATTAATTTGTAGGATATTAGCGAGGCGTGCGCGCGGGCTTGCGATACACGGCGGCGGCGGAGAAATATGGCCCTCGGAGCTGACGGGGAATAATCACCACATTATTTATTTGCTAAATATTCTTTTATCTAATACGTGCAGTGGCTGTAATTCAACTATGTATAGAATAAAAGAATATTCTATTTACAGGATGTTCAAAAATTAAGTACTTTATATTTACCTTCATTTCATCACACTTAAAAAAAAACTCAAGAGATGCGATGCGATCATCTCCGAATAATGTCCAAGTCTAAAGATGATCTTAAGGCTAGACTTTACAGACTTTATTTGGTTTTGTATAATTCTATCAAATGGTCGCGTGCTCGCTTATCTCGTAGTAAGTAAGTAATAAAAACACTAGTAGTAGTGCCTATTACATTTTCCTTAGTACCTATTTCTTTTTAAAAATAATACTCGTAATTCAATTAAGATGTTCTTATATTCGATATAGTTGAGTGCTAAATTGGCGAAATAATAATTGCTATTATAGATTTCTTTATTATGGGTTGGAGTGTACTAGCGTTTTATTTCCGCACATTGGTAATTAAGATACAAACGTCGATACTGCCTCCTATAGATCCATTATTGTCTCTAACGGCCTATAATTGCGGGCCGAGTATTATGTGAGCTTTGCCAGAAAAATATAACGTTATTCCGAAATAATTCCCGTTGGCACGAAGCGGCCTTTGTTTCAAATATTTCAGCACAGTTAAGCGATTTCGGTTCACCGCTTTAAGTACTCGTTCTACGAAATTCATGTTATAATTGTGCATTGGATACGACGAATTTGGCCCAGAGAAAGGATTGCTATTTCCTAAGATGTGTTATTTATCATCATTATCATCATCATATCATATGATTTCTATTTATTGTATCAATTTCTAGTAAGCAATCGCTTCCGCCGTTGATATTGATAATCGCTTCCGCTTGGAATCAGGCACGCTATTTGTATATTATAGATAGATACAATAAAGTTATTATAACTAAATTGATAAGAATTCTTTCGACTAGTTTTTATTTTGGCCTTTGCCAAGGACCTTGTCCTGCTTTGCCCATATCCAGCGATTTCCCGGAACCTTCGCCAAATTGTAAGTCTACTTTGCAAGGTAGCTTGCAAGGTATGGGGAGCTTGCCTTCGAAAACTTTTCTGGTCCAGCGGCCATATCGGTCCTACGAGTAATGTGCAGTGCACCGCCCGAGTTGTATTCTTTTCCCAGTTTTTATGGTTAACACATCTCCTATTTTCTTAATTTTTAATCTACGTTTGTATTGTAGGATAGTAAAGTGCTTTTAATACGGGCAATACACGTAACTATCGTAGTTACAATAAGTCTGGTTATGGTAGTAATGCTGTGTATTAGAGTAAGTATCATTATAAGGAAGGTTTAATTGCAGATGAAACATCTATTTGTAAAGTCAGAATGGCTTGAAATCTATTAGCAAATAAGACCATGCTTACACTACATCCCGTGCTTATCACAGGATGATAATTATAAAAAGCCTAAAAGCATAAAGTGGCGTAAAGGGTCAAATGGAAAATTTAATGCGTAAAAAATTAGTAAAAATAAACAAACAGTTACTAGTTCTACTGTCAGGACATTTGGTATAGAAATATTAATATTGCCTTATGCTACCCTGTATACCACATCCTTATGTGTGTTCTATGGTATTGAGGGGAGTACACGGGGTAGTGGATTGTTGGCTTGCATTGTCAGCGCGTTAGCATGGTGACTTGGCTCTTTGTCACAGCACTGCACAGTGTGTGCACACTGCCGAGCGGCGGCGCACGTGATGCACGCAAACAAACGCTCGACGCCCCTTGTCTTAAGTAAACGACGAGTGATAAAGATTCTTTGATTTTTTGTACGTAATCCAAGAATCCATAAGTCAAGACAGTAATGTCGAAGGTGAAGTTTCTGCTACAAAATACACACGAATACCAATTTATTGTTGATCTCACAGCTGAACTAAGTACATAAGCGTTGCTCATATCTTCATTTTTAATGGTTCTTTTTCTGTTTCTCATTGTTCCCTTTTTAGGATGACGTAATGAAAATATAAACAACATAAAAAGAATAAGGACCGTAAATGGACTCAGGCCCTCTAGTCCAAAAGACTCTGCAATACCAGTCCCTAAAAGTCGACAATCCTAAATAACATGTTTTCTTTAATACTCGTAGTTTCATATTCAAGTGTGATTCAACATTAGTTCCTACAATATGCATTGGCCATATAGACTCAGTGTATTGTAAAGCCAAGCATAACCTAAATTACAGTCTCCAAGTTACCTCTGTACGTGAACATCGTACATTTAGTAGCAGATTTCTCCGTGCGATACCTCAAGCAGTGCTAAATTTACCTACAGGGGGGGAAGGGGAGATATCAAAGCCTTCTTGTCTCGGCAGACCCTCCCGCACTAACCATCTCGCACTCATGAATATTCCCTTACATGTGTCTTCATTTGCATCACACCAAGGATGTATGTAAAGCCACTGCATGTGCATCCGCCAATTTATTCCCCAAGTCGTTGCTAAAGTCAGTTTAGTGAAAATATATCCTCAACGCAAATGTTTAAACGCAGTAAAGCGACACTTTAAAAATGCTTTGGAAATAGAAGTTTTAGCGCGTTCCGTGAAATTTATTGCACTTAGGGTTAGTGTGAAATGTGCATAAAGTTTACATTCTGCATATTATAGTGCCGATAAATGTTTATAAAGCAATTGTGTTTTTAAAAATACCATTAACCTTTTTAAGTTTGCGATCTTCTATAATCCTTAAAATTACAAAGGTATTAGTTTTTAATAGTAAAAACTAAATATGTAAATAAATTGTATAAAATATATACATCTTACCTTCAAAACAATTAGGTTCATTTTATCATTCATGAAAATTAATCAAATCGATCAAAGTAAGAATCGACGGCCCCGTAGCCTAGTCGGTAGTATGCCACAGATAGCACAGGGTCGCGGGTTCGAATCCCGCCCATGGCAAACATTCGTGTGATGAACACTTGTGTTTGCCTTATGTCTGGATGTTGTTTATCTATATAAGTACGTATTTATCTATTAAAGTAATTCGAGTATATACCAGCTGTCCGATATCCATAGTACAAGCTCTGGTTAGTTTGGGATCAAATGGCCGTGTGTGAGATGTCCCCACATATTTATTTATTTAAATATTTAGTATGACCCAGGCAGTAAATCGGTAATGAGGTCGTTTCTCTTCTGCTGACCGAACTTCAATTACCTAAATTTGAAAAATCTTTCATTTTAGTCATTGCTTCGCAACAGTAACGAAATTGGTCTGATTTGAAACTGGCGCGGACCCCGTGATAAATCATCTTGAAGTGCGGATTATTTTATAATCCCTGGAAGAAATTCCGTATTGATTTATGGCCATCTCATTTCCGCAAGGCGCGGGGTCAGTATGTTAACTCCACAGCTCAACCCAAAATTATGCAACGTTTACGTCGTATAATTTTTTTAAACCTTTAACTTGGCCACCCAGTGCTGATTCACCGAATTCACTCACAACCTTAAAACTTCTTCGCGTTTGCATGTTTCTCCGTTGTGTTTTCTTTCATCGTAAAAATGTGTATTTGATGTGACTTAATGATTTACAAACTAAACAGCAGGTAGTGTCATATGATTAACAGTACAATAAAGAAGGGGGGCGGTAGCCAGATGGGCGCTAAGCTAATTTGAAGATAAAACGAAGTAGATAAGTAATATTTATTTATTTTACTCGATCAACTCTCCAATATGAAAATATCTTCTACTCGGTAGCCCGTTGGCATCCCGAGTCAAAACAACAAAAAAGAACCATTCGATATTTCAAAATATTCAAATCCAATCGAACTAAAGAACAGCCAGTCACCTCAAAGGAGACCGCTCCTTACAGTAAGTACCTACGTGAATGCGAAGGCACACAATAAGTAATCATCATGATGATGATGATGATGATGAATAAGTAATAGCCCCTAGAGTGTCGCGTATTAATGAGATAATCAGGGAAGGACCGAGTGCTACATGGCTACCCTTAGTAAAGCATATCTGATTCGTTAAGAACTCGTTTGTCGAATAGAGTATAATTGACCGAAATTATTTTTCACTGTTTGATACCTACTGATGTAGCCAAATTCCTTTGTGTAATCATTGGGTTAGAAAATAAATTGAGTAACGGACTGAAAAACTAAGCAGCGACTAATTTTCTGCCATGAAAACTCTTAAACGAAATTGCACGTAACTCCAGAGCCTTTAACTACCTCCTTTATAGCGGCCATACCTGCCTGCATGTATTTAGATGGTAAATAAGGTAAATATTTAATTTTAGATACTGGTTGCGCAAACTAATATTAGTATCAACGGTAATGGGAAATGAGAAATGAAATGGACATCAATGATTGATTATCCTGTTAAACAGTTATCATCAACAGCTCATATACATCCCCACCAAGGGGCTCGAGCCTACCCTGAATTAGAGCGATTAGGCCTAAATCGACCACGCTGGCCCAGTGTGGGTTGGTCGACTTCACATACAACCTTTGAATTTATTCGCAGGAGTATGCAGGTTTCATTACGATGTTTTCCTTTACCGTAAGAGCGTTGAATAGCATTGGTACGTGGTGGGGATCGAACTCGTGTCTCCCGGACGGGAGGCAGCGGCCCTAGCCATCTCTGTGCCTAGCCACTAGAACATCGACGCAGAAACATAGCTTACTGTTATTTATCTAGGTTCCTACTTCGAGGCAAAAGTGTATTTTGATTTTATAATATTTTTTTAAATACCATTAAAGGCCTTTGTGATATTTAGGTATACGTAGTGATAATGCATGTATAATTATTAATCCTGTTCCGCCCAACTGCACTTCAGTTATCGCAATTAAATTTATTTTCAAAATAAACATGAACACAAAAAAAAAAAAAAAAAACTATGGAGTGTCCGCGATGCAACTGAATAAAGATTTCGGTAGAAGATACGAGACAGTGTTGTTTGTTTGTTGATAACAAATGTTTCAATCATGCTTTTAGTGTTAACTTTAGTTTCTTATAATAAATTATAATTTAATAAAAAATATAATAAATTATAAGACACGAAAGTTAACACTAAAAGCATGATTGAACTAAATAAGTTTTCTAAATGCCTATAAAATACGCGAGAAGAATGCGATAACTGCTTCTACCCAGAAACAACGCCAGGAGAGGTTTATACATGAAAGCTTTTAGATTCAGTGACAATTGTAAAACTAGATAAAATAAGTGGATGTCTGTCTGGGTGTGCACAGTTCAGCACGTTCGTTGCTAAGGCGCCCCGAGGTCCCTTAAAACATCTACATAGAATTTCCTCCATCTTTCCACCCCTGTTAAGAACAGTCTCTTAATAGTCACTAGGTAACCTTTTTCTCGTTTATTGCAACTATACATGTTACATATTATTTATATTATGGTAGAATAAGATTTTTATACCTTGAAATGGTTTGTTACTAGTAAATAAAAAACTGCCGCCGTGTAGTGACGGCAGAGTAGAATATATTTGTCACCAACCCCTACTCTTCCCGTGGGTGTTTTATAATTTTATATAAACTGTGTTGTTTTTGTATTGTCATATCTATTTTTTCCGTTGTATTATATATGTGTTCTGTGTTGTGATGTTCTACAAATAAATTATTCTGATTCTGATTTGCACCTAAAAAGGCAAACAAGATATTTCTACGTAGTAATACCGTGTGGTGACGGCAGAGTAGAATACATTTGTCACCAACCCCTACTCTTCCCGTGGGTGTCGTAAGAGGTGACTTAGGGACTACACATTGAACAGGGAATGGGCAGCAGCGCTCTCTGATACAGTAACCTTTTAATCTGCGATCTCTAATCCACGTGCCAAGCGTGGAGATTATGGCAAAACCCTCCACTTAAGTGGAGGAGGCTCATAGTCCAGCAGTGGACTGTAACGGGCCGTTGATGTTGATGAAATAAAAAACTGACTTTATACAATGTGTTAGCAAAATAAAGCAAAATCTTTCGAGTGGTAGGTGTCAGCCCATGAAACTGAATAACTTTTAGAAACTAGACTTTTAGAGACTTTTTTCAAGGAGACGATATCGACAAAATTTTTCATTTTTGCTTTATAATTATTTGAATAACTTTTGTTACACAACTTTACAATAAACGCGATTTTTGTTTTGAACTTTCATGAGCTGTTGATCAAGTCAATTTGTATGAAAGATAAAAAAAAATGCAAATTTAAAAAGTTGTTCAGTTTCATGGTCTGTGTTGTATACAACACGTTTAGTATTGAACGTTTGCACCAATAATTCATAGAATGGTATAATGAATACCAATGGTAATTGTATGAATGGTATGGTAATTACTGACAATTTGAAATGTGTAATTGTAATAATTATCCATAAAATTATTCGAACTTAGAGGTTAAACAAAAAGAGGTTTTTTATTACAATTAAAATGCAGGTGTTTCTGCAGTCCCTAACCATGTCCAAACTCTAGCCAGTCGCAATATACCTAATATCTGTATTCTGTATAATGAATCGTGCGCATCAATTAATATCCCGTGCTGTCCGGGCATTAGTCACGCGGATAAGTATCGGCGCTATCATTCGTTCGCCATTAATAGGATAACAGCCCGCGTAATGTCCCCTCGCTAATTAGTTTCCTATTTCGGTGCTGTTCTGTAATGTATGAACATGTACTTTGTTATGCGTTAATAAACAACAATGGAAGATGACTAAATTCTTTGTTTGAATTTCTGTTTGAAGTACACGTTTTTTAATTGTAATAATGAAATATTTTTAATGATCTGTTCAAAAAGCTCAAACCTCTAAATGTTTTTTTACTTTTGCCATATTAGGAAGTATAATAATAGTATTCTACGTAGTATATTATTTGATCAGTGGTAAGCACTACCCACGGAGACAAATACAAAGAGGAGGTGCCACAAGCAACTTAGGCCCGTCTCATAGCGTTCTAAGTACTCTTACTACTAGCTATTAACCACCAGGCGTTGCTTCTGTCAGTGTTACTTTGGATTTTATGGATACGACACGAATATGACTTAGTTTGATTACAACCATTTTAATTGAAATTAGTGATGCAAAAATTATGTGCTGTATTGTATCGTGCAACAGTACGAGTAATACAACTATTTCTAACGAAAAAAAGACATGATTCCACTCGTATGTATTTTTTTAATGCTCGTAATTTATTCCTTCGAGAAAGTTCGGCGATAGCAACGCCATCTATCGCCAAGTAGAATAACTTCTTGACTGTAGAAGGTTATATGACCTGTTTCATTCATGCTCATTCATTCATGTATTTTGTATAGTAAGCTCTGGGTGCCTAGATATGGAATCTAAAAAAATATATTTGTATAAAATATTTATTTTTGTAGCATACAATTAAATAATACAGATAATATTGATGAACTTACTCAATATTTATAATTGAATACATGAGATCAAAATATCACATTTTGGGCAAGGATGTTTCCTTATCTTGATAGTAAGTAAGTGATGATGTTAAAGGACTTACGTGAAATCCGTGTCAAAATTGAACAGATCTTTTTATGTCTTATAGTTTCAGAGTTACCCATACTGACCCATCTAAATGGGCCATCCTGTATATCACAATTGCTCATATAAGCACCCCCTCCCAATGGCGACCCCCA